>DVPR01001158.1:0-11482 GCA_018239345.1 Oxynetra stangelandi | reverse complement strand
ACAAGAACCGTAATCTGGTTCGACTGAGTGGTATCCAATTTGCAGGTTGTTGTGGGGCTTCGACCGCAGCCCTGTTAATCGACACCGAAATTATGCGATATCTACTCTAGTGCAATTTGCGTTCGTGGCATTAACGTGAATGATCTGTAAATTAAATAACACCGGGCGAGATCAGTCTTTGTATAGGTGCAAGTGTTAGATCATCATAGACGCTTCTGTGATTCGTGTGGTCCTTTTAGCTAACAGTTACGGGTTATTCGAAGCGTTGAAAAATAAACGGTCAACTTATTTTTGTAATTCGATGGATCGGCATATTCTAATAAGTTTTTCATAAATTGTCCTTCTACGTGTGATATTATTACAAGGTCGTTGCAATGTTTAAGGAAGCCTTAGAAACGGTCTGTTTCAATGTGGTTTCTTACAAGGAGAAAACATAAAAATACTCGATATACATAGAAAATATTATAGCATTAAAATCAAGTATACAAGCGCTACTAGGCCAGATTTTTTTTATCACCAAATCTTTGCCGACCATCAATCTCACAACACGTTACACAAAATAACTACACGTCAGTAAACACAATACCCAATCTGTCCAATCTTTTATTATTATTGTCCCGACTAGAGTAAGTTCCAATAAAAATAACGTAATTCACCGTCCCAATAGAATGGTCTTATAGGTTTAGTTTAGAAAGTTGGCATCTTGTCCATAGCGGTTATTTCGAGCTCCCTACATAGGCTACCGGGTGGCGGTTGCACAAAAAGAAGGCTCTATTTAACGGGCAACGATACGGAAAAAAGCTCCTTCTGGGCATCAGTGTCAAGAATCGGATTGCTGTGGCTGGACTGAAAAACAAATCTGCTACGATTTACGTACCGTAAACTCGTTACGCGATGCGAACGAGGCGAGTTCGGGAATAGCGTGTACTCTTCGGATATCAGCCTTATGGCTATGAATGTAGGGTATAAAATGTTGTTTGAGTTGATGAGTTGGTACGGTGTAGTCGGGCTAGCTGCGAGAGAGAGGCGTCGGGCGAGCTTATGGGTTGAATATGGAGAGGCTCGCAGGTTCATTCGTAAGAAGTGTCGTTATCACCAGTCGCTGTTCGGCGTTCCGACAGCGTGTACGTTCGGGGGAAATCTACGTTCCCGTTGCGCGCAATCCCACTTCGTCAGAAGTTTGCGAACATCGCGCCATCGTGGACTGATTTTCAGAGCGGTATATCGTTGAAAGTGAAAGAGTACAGTTACACGTGATAAGTAAATTGTGTAAGAACTTAGCTTTGTTGTTCAGTGGAAGTGGGATTTCTCTGAGAGTGAAAAACTTACATAGACTCGTTTCGATATCAGCGCAGTTTTAAATTAAAACTGTGTCTCGACTATTGAAGCGTAGCGGCGTTTCCGAATACGGTAAGTAGCTTTCCTTGTCTACGAGTATTTTGGCACACGCCAACTGTTCCTTAGAACAGCTGATGCGAGAAAATGAAGTAGTTACTTAGTAACTAAATAAATTGTATAATATCTCAAAAGGAAGCTGTCGGCTGGAATAAACTAATTTTACACGCATGTATAAAATGATTTACGAATAAATTTACAGATGCAAATTGTTTTTTTTAGGCATCTAATATTATGTATATTAGATGCCTAAAAAAACATTCAACAACGTTTCGGTTCATAATAGGGGGTTGTTCGCCTCGTGTACTTACGAGGAAGAAGGAAAAAGGAAAATACCATTAGGTCAGAGTCGTTGCACTCTGTTTCGGCGTGATAATACTATACAGCTTTCTGTAAAATTTTTGCAAACCTTCACAAGAAAGCGGCGCTTTCTTTTGATCTTACACGTTATTTAACTGCTTTACTTGTTCGAGTTTTGAAGCAATAAAAAGGATTTTAGTGTTGCTAAATGTAAGTTGAGTACGGTATCGCTATTTTTAAATATAATTGCAGTCAAAATAATTTTTTTATGCGATTATGTTATTGCTCATTAAGACGAACGCTGAAGATTAGCGCACGGGATTTAAAAAAATGTAATCTTATTAAAGACTTTATATATTTTTACGATATGAATACGAAGTTGTTATCAAAATATATGTGTCATGTATAAATTATCGGCTTTTAATTGGTATAACTTACAATAGTAATTTCTACTTAGGTGGATTCTAGAAAATAAATTAGAAACTTCAATGTCCAACAGAATAAACACCTTTGAAAGCCTATGTCCAACATAATATCTTCAAGTATAATGTACTCAATACAATAATCAGCCAACACCATAAATACGTTTAAACAATAAAAATAATAGTTATTTTGAAACAAAAAATAATAAAATATGTAGTAGATATTTCTTAAAATCCTAGATGATAGGTTTTTAACCAGATTACAGGATTCGATAGTTTTACAATAAAAACTTTAAATTTACTAATATCTTATAACATCAAGAGTCGTGGATTTTTTAATACAATCGTTTTCTAGTGTATTTCTAGCACAGCGACAAATTTTCTAGCTTCACTGGGAATCACTAATACTTAAAACGTTGCAGCTTACTAATAAATAGTATGACCTATACGAAAAACATACACCTATACTACACCGACACTAAAATATACACCGACACTAAAACGTACACCTATACTAAAATCGTTCTAGTTTCGTACTGAAAAGTTAACACCTTTACTCAACCTACGAGTATAATAAAAATACAATGGTTGAATTATAAAGGAATTAAATTGTACAACCATTTATATATTTTATAACATTAAAAAGGCCTTACGGATATAGATAAATGGATAACAAATATTTTCACCACATTTATTACTCTAACACTACTATATTAACATTTCATTGCGATTAAATAATTTGTATCCGTGGATAATTTAATGGCGAAAGTTGTATTCCTACATTTTATTATTAAGATCGACACAATGGCGACCGTGGAAGAATATTCCATCCAGGGGAAGATTGCTGTATTACCTTGCAACCCCTATTTCTATGGCCAAACAGAAAAAGCTGTTAATTAATAAACAAAATACTTTTGTAGATCTCATTCAGTTTTACGATAAGGTATATTTGGGACGTTATGTTTGTATTAGATCTTAAGTAGTAATGCAATAAAATTGAAATTACATCATGAGCTGCAAAGACTGTTTAACATCGAGGCGCGTGGATTTTATGTATAAAAAACTATAGCCAAATTTAGTGCAATTGTCAAAGATATAAAATAAAACTTAAAACCACAACAGTTTGTTATTTTATTTTGTACTTTGGTTTATTACATTAATTCATTAAAATATTCTTAATTTAAATGAATACAAAAAGATCTTTTCATGTTAAGCCACCTAAGATTAAGTTCACATAACAGTCAACATATTCTGAACGAGATTTAATAATGTGAAAAGGTTTTTATTAAATCATCTCTAACAACGTTGCGTCAGCGTATTTTTGTGTTTCGAGAAAAAAATGATTAAACTTTTAATAATTTATTTTAAGGTACATCTCAATCGTCAAAGTCAAACTTATAATATTCATGAAATCATTTGGGAATCGCGTCTATTAAAATTAACCCATATCCAACAAGATCGCTAGTTTAGCTCAACTAGAAACTACACCGCAATTCAATTAGGAGTTAACTAGCCGGGGAGAGCTCTGAACGGTATCTTGCCCTTAAACGGGTTAGCGTCAGTTTCTTACGTCTTCCTCTAACCTAAATCCGTAAAGGATTGCAATTCTACTTCACCTTCTGTAGCTGGACATGTCTCTCTACTCATGTGCCGTCCTCACATGGGTAAGCCAAAGGTATTTGTACTAAAATATCCCCCTAAAAATTTACGACGGTCAACTAATGATAATCATGACTGATCGTCGGAAATAAAGCGGATGAGATTTCTGGTTTACATTTTGACGGAAAAGGAGTTCGCTTTGATCTTTGGTTACGTTCACATATTGAACAGCTAATAGGTAGAAGCTATTCTTCAAAGGATCGTTCGTTTAATTTAATCCTTTCGCTGAATAAGCTTGCTGTTTTAGTTTCGAAATTCGATTAAGCGCTTACTAACCAGATGGATCTCTTCATAGCTTGATTCTTAGCGGGGGTAACCTTAGTTTGATGTGGGTATTAAGAGTAAGCGGTGGAGCAAGCTAGCATTATTAATAAAGACACCAATTCGATATTAGATTATACAAAGCAACTGTAATTATAAAATGGTAGTAGAGAGTTACGCCAACTTAATCATTTAATTTAAATTATAGATATTCTGGATTTGACATGCAATACTGATTAAATTTAGCTGTTTTTTCATTCGATCTATAAGTTGACTACAACAGCTGGATAAATTTCCGGGTGGTATATTATGATCAAAACGAGTTTAGCTTATTTTGTTTAATTAGCATATTTATCCAGAATTAAGGTAGAATCTAATTTTTTTTGTAATATAATTTAGTTTACGTTGTAGGTGAAAACTATTAAGTAAGATTAAGTATTAAGTAAGTATTAGGTAAAAACTATTAGGTAAGTTTAAAAGTAACCCAACATTGTAGAAGGCTGAAATCGAAATCATTGAGCTCTTTCTACCTTTTTTACACAGTCATATACCGGATGCCGTAAACATATTCGAATTATACTTAAAGATTCATAAACATTATGCGCTTTAGAGCTTAATGCTTTAGAGTTTAGACTTTTACAATTTGCTTTATAGAATATAAAAAAACTTATATAAAATGAAATACTGCTTCCATAATAACATGCAGACAGAAACTACTGCGTAATTCTATTGGGATTAGCTAGCCGTTGGGGTCTCCAGAGGATACCTTCCCGCTAAACAACTTACTTCTAGTTTCTGCGTTCAGCTTAATACTTCCTTTTCCATATTGAATAATGGATACTGACTTATCGTGTTCATGTCTGTATGAGATATAATTGTTTAAGCTTTATTAACAAAAATAATCTTCCACAATTTCACGGACTATAATTACCTACGTTTAAAAGCCGATTGTGCGCTATAAATGAAAATTTTAAATAAAATAATTAAAAGTTAAAAATTAAGGGTTGAAAATTTAATTTAAATTTAAAGAGATATTCACCCAGAATTATCAACGCCAAAATGTATGTGTATATATATAAGATAATGGCTTGCATATATTGAGCCAAAATTTCTCAAACCCATTGTTGCAGTGAATTAATCAACGTCGGCGTGGCCGACTGAGCTAACAAAGTTTCATATGCACATCAGTCATGCGGTGCACATTGCCAGTTATTACGTAAAACCCAGGATCTTAGATTTACAAAGCCCGTAAAGTTTTGGTATCTTAATCGTGAATAAAATTTATAATTTTTTAAAAAAAATTTTGAAGAAATCACAAAGTTACAGAGAAATTCTAGTGGGCTGATGAATGAATGAATTATTAAATGAAAAAATTAATACAACATAAGTATGTTAACTGTTTCAAATGGCAAATATGGTTTAGCTTCATTCCTTTCCTTTTAATATTTTGTGGGAAGTGAATATGATGGCTAAAATTTACATTTCTTTTTTCCTCATTTTTCTTTCTTCTTTTGGAACAGTAATAAATTAGACATTTGAGACGCTTAAGTAGGCAAATAAAAGGGCTTAAGCAAGTACCATATTTGGAGCAACATACCTAAAAATAAATAAACGTTTAGTCAATTACTTGTATTCGTGTGTCGCATATTTAGTTAATGACACAGTTGCTCTGAGAAGTAACATTAATATTACCAGTATCATAATGTTAGCGCTTATACTTTGAAGTCCTATCGCCGGTAAGTCCAAAGGGAATATTGGCCGTCTATACGGGTCAAAAGAACTACTATGATGGTCTGTATTTATTACACGAATTGGCTTTTAAATCCCGAGTAATTAATTTGGCTGACCCGGTAGCTCAGTGATTAATGAACATGCAGGTTCGAATCCGATCCACAACAAATATTTAGGCGATGACTATGACGATTTTTTGTTCTATATGTACGTCTCGTAAATGGTGTTGGTTTTCTTATACTAAACAGTGTATAAAACATGAATTCGTGTTCCTTAGAGAGGCTTTAGGCTATTATGCTATTATGACCTGCTGCGTATTAAAATTCTCTTCACTGTGAACATTTGAAGGGCGTAGCGAAGTGCGAAAATGTCTCTGAGCACTTTACCTGAAGACTTTCTGGAAAAGAAAAAGTGGTAAGTCACTGGCCAATGCAATTCGGATAAAAAACGATCCTGCCTATCGTAGATTTTAATGCTTCGTGTGCCCTGTTGCGATAAATTATTAAAAACTGTTAGTAAAAGAAAAATCGCATTTAATCTGACGTAAAATCAGGGTTCGTACGGCATCGTAAATCATCAGAAGCTCTTTCGTATTAGACTATACCAAGACAGGTGCACTCTCAGCATTTAATCTCGGCTCCGTGTTTGTCACGGATACACAGCGGGTCGTAGGTCTCCACATTGCAGTAAAGGCTTGCTTTGTATACGAAAAGCCTTAAGGACCGTAGTGAGGTAAGATAATGTTTTCTAGAACTTTCCTGAAAATATAGTGGCAGGTAAATCCTCGAACTTCTTTGTAGTATGTCTAAGCATTGTACTATATGTGTATAAGTATTGTACTGTATAGAAGCGTTGTACTAAGTATCAGCATTATACCATCTAAGTATTGTACTATATAAAAACATTTAACTATATATAAGCCGTCACGCCAGATCCCCAGCGGGGTAGGCGGAGAGCACTATATATAAGCATTGTATAATAATTGTACTTTATGCGAGTATAATTATTGTACAATATATTAGCACTGAATTATATATAAGTACAGTTAAAATTAATAACTACGTATCTCTTTATTCTAGATAATCTATCATAATAATAGAGATTTTTACTTATGACGACCATACTCGTATGCTGACTGACGCCGCTGTCACGGTATTTAAGATTAAACTACTAAAACTCATAAGCATTTGTTGTTTTGCTGAAGTTGTGTGACACGGTAATGTTTTGAAATACCTTGGGAGCTTTCCTTCCACTACACGGTACTAGAATAGGTGCATTCTCGGCTTTTAATCTTGGTTTTGTGTTTGCAACAGATACATGCCGGGTCGTACGTGGCCACGTCGCCGTAAACCCTCGTTTAGTATACGCACAAGTATTATAGTTACAAATTAATATATTCTAGAGACATCTATATTTTTCTATTCGATATATGTTATGACATGTGAATGGTAACAATTATAATAATTAAAAATAATCACAATGGAAGTACTCTTTCTTTTAATTTACGAATTTTTGTGTTCGTTAATTTTTCTCGACTTTGCTTTGCGGTTTTGCTTTCTTCTATCTCTGAGGCTAATTTAACTGTTAAATTGCTGTGGTGGAAAGCACACTTATATGTATTATGTTTACATGTATTTTGTTCATCTTAGTTTTCCGTTACACCGGCGACTTTGTGGGAAAACACTCCCCAACTACGAAATAGTATTAATCAGAGTCCCTACCATTACGGACCCCTTGTAACAACAACCGTCTTATATTTACGGGGGACTTGTAAAATCGAGTGAAATTAGTATGTTAATTTATAATGAACGCAATGAGACAAGGGTGGGTTCGCATTCTTAATGGTGATCAGCATAATGTTTGTTGACGGGAATCTAATAAGATTATCGACGTATTAAATATATTCGTGTTTTGAGAGTTCTTTTTGCCTCGATGTAACCGTCTATCAATACAAATACATATGTATAAAGAACCCCGGAATGCATAATCTATAAGCGTTTTTGGTATTGAAAGAAATAATACTAATAATATCTTGGCCGATTTTCACACACCACTATCTGATCGTAAAGTAAGCACTTAAGAAGTGCCTGCGGTTATAGTTACCAGGTGGCTAATACCCAGGTTCCTGCTCATCATACAAATATTTGTCGTAAATGGGAATCGAACGCACGATCACCGGTTCATAGGTCAGGTTCACTAACCATTACATCAACGGATCAGTGATCAATCCAGCAATAATCCATATTAATATCTAGTGTCATGTCATTAGCGTAAATTTATTTTTTGTTATTACGAAACAAGCATGTGAATGTACATAGAATGATAGATACACGTGAGTATGCAAATACCTACATACATAGGTAGGTACATAAGTATTTTGGTTGTTATTGTACGAGTGGACCAACAGTTTTGTATGAGTGGCCGCTTTAGTGTTCCTTACTAAAATTGGGGAAACGAAACTTTTGTGGTGAAACCGCAAGATGAAACTTCTTTTAGTTGTTGAAAGTGGCCTATTATTACGTTGTAAATGTGTGATAAAAAAGAGATTTTGATTTTGAAGAAAACGTATACACAATACATAGGTCTCTAGCACGGTCTTTATTTGATTGTGGTTATATCTTTATTAACATTTTTTTTTGGTAAGACAGTAAGTAGCAAACGTGCATGCATCAATAACGAGTGGCCGGTGCCATCCATAGACATCTGCAATCGACCTCGAACAGCATTTGCCCTATTTTGGGCCGGTCACAGAAGTTCTTCCAAATTTATGGACTGAGATTGTCGCCTCTAGTACACACGTGGACCTGTAACCCTTCAGATACAACACAGATTGGTATAATAACAACTGCTTCACGCCAGAAATAGATGTAGCGGTGGTATTTCTCAGAGGCGGAATGTATACAGGCTCTACCATTAACTGGAGTCTCTTGGAGCCAATTATAAACCGTACGGCAATACTCCATTTCATATCCGACATATTTACGTGTTAAATAACGCTTAGCAATATTTTTCGAGTCCTACTAATCGAGCATTTCGTGTGACTAGTGACCTTTTAGCCTTCTAGACTCGTACATTCTATTTGTTAATTGATATATATTATTAGTTTATGACGAACCATCACGTCAAAAAATAAGACTTTAAATGTTGCGTACGTAACAACAATTATGCCGATAGATTCGTACTGAGCCGGTTTCTTGTGTTAACACACGTAGATGGTCCGGTTTGATTAAATGGAGGGCACATCGTCTCATATTATTCTCGTTCTAATTGAAGTCCGTCGGTAACTTTTTTGTCCAGTCGATTATTATTTGTTACATCAAGTAATGAGGGAGTGACTAACATATGATGCTCGACGTATTGATCGCGATGTCGAGATAAAGAAATCTAATCAGAAAATTTTGTACGAGGTTTTTATAATGTAATAGTATATAATATATTTGTTAATTTTTTGTTGATCGAGGACATATATCAACCACATTTTAACAAACTTTATTATTCTCTATCAGTGTGCCGTCGACCTTTTAAGAATAAACGTTAATTTACTAGAGATACGCTCGTATTTTTATAACATTGACATTCAGCACGTATCTGATAAAATTATGTTAATTTACCATCTGCAAAAAAAACATCAGATGTAGTTTATTACATTACTTTGAAAATACGGTTCGCCATTTTCCTTAGACGTCGATCTCAAATTATCACTAGATGACCCCTCTACATATTTAGCAGGCTCTAATATAAAAATATTTCCAAGGAAGGATCTTCATTACACAAATCGTAGTACTTCTAGAATTTTCTGCATCTCAATATGCACATAAATATGTAGGATTATTTATGAATAGTGATAAAATTGAAGGAGCAGGCCGGGAATTATCGACGTTAATTATAACGAGCTAATATGTAGTGTGCGCTTCGCTTGAGAAAACTGCTTAATAACTATGTATAATCACTACTTCTAGTTCTGATTTATTGTATAACTAATGCTCGATCATTGCTGCGGACTAATAGTAGGTCAGCCTATAGTTATTAGTGTTACAAATCATCGTGTTGGTGCAACTGTCAGCATCGTATTTCAGTAAGCCGAGTGCGCGAGTTCTTTTACCTACTCGGTCTTGTTAACGTAATGTACAATTTGTATGGAATTTGCCAGCGCCGTCTGGTGCCAATAATATGACTGTTTGAAACAACCAGTCATGTGCGTTAACGCATTTATGAATGCGAGTAGCTCGATATCGAACGTGTAAAAAACTCTTACTATTTTAGAAGAAGAATTATAAATAATGGTGTACAACCACAATGCAATAAACAGTTTCGTACCCAACTAATTAGTTCCAAACATTTACATATAATTAGTCAGATGATATTACAGGAGACACAAAAGTTTTATTATCAAAAATGACAGTGCAATCATAGTATGAAGTGGCAGAAGGGAAGTTAATATCGGAGATTGGTAGGTGATATCAATAAGATGGATTTTATGAACGAGAATCACTCCGAAGAGGATCGTTGGAAGGAGCTGGATTCTGCCGATTTGTCAGATGGCACACATGAAATATTGCCGTTCGTCGTACTTTCGGACGTTACTTTACACATATTCCTTTATTATTTTTTGCGTACATTTTTTGTATAGTTGCGTTTATTAGCGATTTGATATCCAATATTTTGATATTTTGGTATTTAGTCTAGTGTTTCTTATATTATAATATATCATGTCTCTTTTCGAAATGTATACGGGATATAGTAGAACACCTATACGAGTTGTCCAAGATGTATCACCGCTAAACACGTTTTTGTCTTGAAGCAATTGTTATTAAAAATATTTATTCGCTTTGAAATTTGTGGTTGCTGGTTCGCATCTTAGAGGTGATCGTCGTAGTCCTTATGAGTAATCAATCTCTGTGATTAACTTATAATACTAATATGTAGGCACTAAGTGGACTAATGTTGTCAACAGTCACATTCCTGTAGCATTCTTGTCAATGAATCAATATACTAAAAGTTCTATTCCTATAGTCCTATTGGTAGCGAAAGTAAGTTTGCTATTTTTATTCAAAAAAGGACACAATGTTACTCGTTGTTGTTATGTTCAATTCTTTTTTCTAATTTTCGACTATTGTTTTTTTACTATTGGAGATACATTTTTATACAGCTGTCGCTTTGAACGGCGAATAATTTTAATTGCGATATTATTATCTTATTTGAAACGATTGTAACGCGGTCGCCAAACGGTATCGCCAGCACAGTTGTATTCCTTATTCCTTCTATTCCCCCCAAATATACCGTGACTTGGCTCGCAGCGGAGGAGATGAGATTAATGACAGGGGTGGAACGTCTTAAACAAGCCTTTAGTCACACCGTTGCGTCAAATTACTTACGTTATGTGAGAGAAAGAAATATGCTGTGACGTGTTTTGACATGTGCTTCTTTAAATATAGAGCTGAGTGTTGTTCTTGATCGAACATTGGTGGTTTCGTTCGAGCTTTTGTTGAATCCATTTATTGTGGTTCTGAATAAGATTGTATAATAGGCCAAGTAATTATTGCGAACGCTGTGTTAAATCCTTTTATTTTTTTTAATAATTTATAAATTACCGGGAAAAAATAGAACGTGCTGTTATTAATTTATTATGATATTTAAAAAACAGAATCATTAATAATTTATTCATCGCAAACAGATCCAACGGTTCATATCATATTGTCTTCGATAAGTATTGG
>DVPR01001157.1:0-11487 GCA_018239345.1 Oxynetra stangelandi | reverse complement strand
TATGTATGTATGTATGTATGTATGTATGTATGTATGTATGTATGTATGTATGTATGTATGTATGTATGTATGTATGTTTGTATGTATGTTTGTATGTTACGTCGAAATACCTTTTCATTTAGACTACAGCACAGCGATTTACGTGTTTTACTGTACACCGGTGCAAACAGGGTGGAGAGAAATTGTAGAGTTGCAAAAAGTGTTACGAAACTTTTACAGTTTGGTGTGTCTATACACCGTTTTGTACAGTTACTAAACTTTTACACGTGAAATATTACGCGGCGTTTGGTTTATATAGCGCTCGTGAATTGTTTATACTTTGGTAGTGTTGATCGATCGCGTATAACGAAATTGTAATATTTTCTAGTACCTACTTTTACATGTATGCATGTATATATGGTGAAGTTAAAGTGAAATTAATCACTAAAATTATCCACTTATTTGTTTAAGAATATTGCATATAAAATACACTAAGTTGTATATGTGAGACATTTGGAAGACGAAATGGCTACATTTTATACTCATTATCTTAAAACGGAAGCCCGGCATTTCTTACCCGTCTCGCAAGTTTGCCGGCTAACTACGAAAAAGCACACATGTTGTGATCTTCCAAGTGAAAAGCACACACACAAACACACATTGCTCACCGTTGAATACTAATGCTGACACACAGGGCTGCGCCGACAAGAAGGCAGCCAGCAGGGGATCAGGGGACACTTCGAGCGTCATATACCCATTGTATCGTGTCCCCTCCCGCGCTTACCTGCCACCACCTGCCTCTCTTTGTGTCTGCCCCACTTTTTAATCTGGAGACGTCGAATAAAAGCACAATACGTCTCCTCAGATAAGTCTGGTTGATACTCGTTTTTTTCTTTTAATCAAGGGATAGACGAAACTCCAACACTCAAATGAGCGCCTTTTGTTTACCGGTAATATACCTTTTAGCACTTTTATCTACTTAAAACGGATGCGAAGTATTTACGACACCGCTGTAATAGGCGGTAAATTTGCAATTTATTTTCAAATACACAATAAATATGTACAATTTTTGAATTACAAACAGTAAGTAACGTTCGTACGTCTGCAACATATCTTCTGACGCAGAATTCGGTAACGCGTGTATAAATTATAGCAATATTACAAAGTCGGTATGCGGCGGATCGTAATATATCAAGAGGCAGAAAGGAGCGCGTACGGCTGGAGGGGTGACGGTGGTACTCCCTATTATTAGGATTGCATATGCAATGATCACTACTATAATTATTAAAAGTATTTCGACTGAATAGTTTTTCAGTGAAAAAGACCAAATGACTTGTACACAGTGCGCCAGGTGATAATGGTGAAAGAAATAAGCATTACTTTGTCCCCTCATTACGTCAACAAAACGTTTCACAATACAGACCGCGCAGCCGCCGGCACCGCCTAGACAAAGTTTATGTAGAACGCATACGAGTGAATGCTTTGTATTAGTAACAAAGCAGAGCGACTTGCATCTCTGGAGCTTTTAGGCGGGTAGTTATCGTACCCACCGCAAATGCGAATTTACGCTTTGAATTTTGAAAAATTAAAAGCGACATTTTGAATGCAATTGCGAACGGTCTTTCCACAGTCGGCACGGTAATGGCCACTCCAATACAAAATTGCGCGGTCTTTTTTGCCAACGCTCCGTAAACACTCATTTGTACCTACTATTTGCAGTGTTCTTCCCTTTTATTTAATCACTACTGGATGCCCAGTTTAACGTAATCACTCGAAACAATAAAGGAAACAGTAATGTAAATTTTTTTTTTTGTTTTAACTGAGATTTTATGGAATTCTCTTTCATTTCTGATAGCGTAATTAGCATGTAATGTTGATAATAACTCTATAACATGAATATATCTGCATGTATTTACAATTGCGATCACTTAAAAAGTCCGTTAGCTTAACTTTGTTATGTGCAAAAATAGCAAACAGAATTTTTTTTTTATAAAATGTAAAAAAAAAATTGAACAGTAAACTAATTTTAAAATGATCGTCATGACAGTAAATATTTTGTTTATTTGATAGAAAAATGACAACACAAGTATATCAATGACACAAATATAACTATCGTTGTAAAAAAATTATAGGCGAGTTAATTCGACTTCTCCAGCGTGAAATCATTGAATATAAGGCAGCAGTGATAACCCAGAACTCTAAGCCGGAACGCCTCGGAATATTGCACGCTCTACTGCTGTTGTATAATTCTTTTAGTATTAACTTTAGGGCTGTTACATTAAAAATAAGAAATAAAGTAAAATTCACAAGTATTACATTACATCAGAACTAAGTTTCCGTGCCAGGTGGTGCACGGAGACGAGACGCAGTTAATTGTTGCCAATAACAAAGGTAATTGAGGATATTAATCGCCACAAGCACATTGTTTATCATCCAGGTAAATTTCGTTTCATTCTTTTACGTATTGTACTTTTGCTCTCTGGAAATAGCTCCGTTTATATTATATTATTTTTAAAATATTTTGCATTAAGAAAAAGCGGAAGGGAAAATACAATTCATTACTAATTATAAGTCACATGTTGTTTTCGTTTTGTTTTGTTTCTGTAACCAAATGCGAAGTTGTATGTTTGAGATTTTATATTTCCGTGCCACGGATTTTGTTTTTCCTCCTTTTAAAATGAGTCTCATTATATTATGATTCGCTTCAAATTCGAGCATAGCTTTTTTAGCATAGCTTCTTAAAATTGAGATGAGAATTTTGTGGAGATTGTGAATTCTGACTCAGTGAAGCAAGCTCGATAAATATTTTAACGAACTCCTTAAAAGTTGTCTAAGTCAGTACTATCCAAGACGGTATTAGGCGTAGTTGCAAAGAACTTTAATCTGCTGTATTTGGAAAATTTTAAGGACAATCTCATTCGTAGCGTTGATTATACAGAAGAAAAATCTTGTCTCGGGCGCCAACGGATTTGAAAGAACGATCAGATTTAAGGGAATACTTATGCTATAATTCGAAGACTTGTTTCACTAAGAGTGGTTTTTTCGTCACTCAAAGTAAAACACGTATAATCTATGTGTAATGCGTTTTGCATTTTGATAGTAACCATGTGCGTTTGACAAATGTATTCTATTTGTGTGTTAAATATTCAAAAATGTTTTTCTAGTGTTTTTTCTGTTATTGCTCATTCAATGTAGTTAATTCATAAATAATTTGTTACTGCTATGACATTATCTCTTAAGCAACGTTCGCATTATTTGGAACAAAAAACTTAACTACCCGAAAACTCGTTTACTGTGCCATAACGCATTAAAAAAATTATGTGATTAGAGCATCAAACGGGCATGCAGCTATCCATAGACATCTGCAATCGACCTCCAGCAGGATTGTAGGATACCATTAGTTCTATTTTTAGCCGGTCGCAGAAATTTTGCCACACTTGAAGACTAAAACGAACGCCTCTTGTATACTCGTGGACCGCCAATCACACCCTTCAGACCGAAATACAGGTTCACCGCAGGAATAGCTGCAGCGGTGGTACTTCTGCGGGCGAACTGAATACAGGTTCTACAATCTACTAAATATATAAAAATATGTGTTTAGCATAAATACGCTAAAACAGCGTCAAGATTAAATATTGTTTCTAATGTTTTATAACTAAGCCATATAATTAACTAATGTACAAATAACTCTCACGCAAACGTAACGTATAAAATTTTAAAATAAATAAATAACTGTGCCGTGAAGAATATGTTTGTATTGAATAACATGCACCTAAATTATTATTTTTATTATAGGTTCATTAAAATAACATAAAAACTAAGTGTTGTTTGTAATATTCCATAACTAAAATACCAAATATTTAAATAGCCAACGTTATATGTAAATGGTTGGATAAATCTGAAACAAATGTGATATATTCACGTAAATAGTTTATTATTACGATGAACATTAGAATTAGCCTGATAATTACTTAACATGTTACAGTTAGTTCGTTAACGCGCAGTCGCTGTGCGCTGTTTGGTATTTTGAATCCAGAGCCAAGTGGCATCCTGCCCGAGGCCGTTCCGCGATCATTGCAAATATCCACGGCTACATTGATTGAGGTCCTTTGCCAGCAAACTGACTTAAATTCCGTCCAAATTACTATTTTAATAATACTTAATTTGTGTACAATACGAGAGGGTTTCATTAATAACATTGAGTTTCACAAGTGAATTAATTATTTAAATCGATTATAAATTGCCGTGCAAGCGCAGCGCACTTCACACAGTAAATAATTAAGAATCTAGGGATTAAAATGAAAAAAAAAATATGAAGTTCTCTTTATTACAAGTACTAGTATCGAGTGGCGATCAAATCGGATCTGTAGATGGTATGCAAAGTTTACGTTGATGGCGACTAAGTGAAGAAGTATTAACGTGACTATTTCATAGTAAAGAACTACACTAGCTGGCTACGCTAACACTGGCAATTAAAGAGTACAAAACGGGAACTTAATGCTGCAATCAAAAGTAACAGCTCTTAAACCGTTCAATTGTTTAAGGTACAAGTAACATGTCGTCGTCCAGTCGCTTTTAGCGGCACATGTCCACACCCGGCCACACACGGTAAGCAGACTGATAAACTAGAGACTAGATAGTGATAATTACCACAAAAATATTTGTCTCAAGTGGGAATAGAATCCAGGGCCTCTATCTCATTTGTCAGGTTTACTAACCACTGCGCCAACAGGCAAAACAAAATAAATTTATATGTTAGTGTTTACTCAAAAATAATTGCCACTGGTGCAATGTTTAACGATTTAATTGTGTTCTTATATTTTCATACCATAATTACGTGTAAAAGCTACGTTTGGAGGGTTGCGGGGAGCCGGAGTTGAATTGTGTTACTTAGCGCTTCGCTGCACTTTCACCAATCGCTGATGCAAAACGCTATTGTAGCAGACAACAAAAGTAGCATGTTACAATAGTTGTGACAAACAACCATGAATTGCATTCATAAAACGAATAGATATTCAGATGAGCTCGTCATCAAAAGTTCCGTACGAAAAAGTACATATTACATTCATTATTATTCGTTATTTCCACCAAAAAAGTGTATGGGCGATTTACTCGTATATGTCACCAAGAGTCGTCGTCAAAGACATATTATTTAATGTTTTTCTATTCAAATTTGAGTTAGTTATTCGTTTTGCCCATTTTGTTATTTTAGCATCCCTTTTTTGAACTATTATTGATTTAATAGTATATCTCCAAATATTTTTTTTTATGTTTTCATATAAATATACATCTAATAAATACACGTCCCTACATCGCGAACTTAGATCTCTTTCGAGTTGACAAATTTATATTTATAGGTGGTTTACTTTAAGCCACGTAAGGCATCCTAAGCTTTATCCGTGTTATTATAAGTCATATTTTATGAGTGAATAATCTGCAACACTAATCTAACTCAGAAACCACAAAATATTAGTTAAGCGTTAAAAATGTCTAAGATATCAAAAAGCTTGTCTCTTAAAAGTCAAAGGGAGATGTTTATCGTACCATTAACAATTTTTTTATCTCAGAAAAAATCTTTTAAGACACTTTACCTTTGATAATATCGTGTACTTACAGAAATCGTCACAAAGATTAACTGTTTTATGAGAATTTAGATAAAATATCATCGAGTAAAGTCAGTCACAGCAGATATTCGAGTAAAAGTCAAAATGATATTCAACTCGCTAGTAAAAGCTGTAAAGTTTGGGTGAAAGGTGAACTAAGGGTGTTGTCACATTTAATGTTTTTATATCACCAGGTATTGTTCATCTATACCTACTTGTAATTTCATGACTTAAGTATCTATAACATGTATATGAATTATAAGGGTGTTTACTAAGTATACAATTTGAAATTGAGTACATAAATAAATAATAATGAGTACATACTCGTATGCAGATAAGTGGCTATAGTTTTAGCTTTGACTTAAAAGATAATTATAATTCAGTATGATTTTGATCATACGAACGGCTGGGTCGTATGGAGCACAATCGGGAATACCAATTTTTGACCATTTTATCGAGCAACTGGGGTCGTCTACCACCAAATGCACAGCGAATGTTGACTTGACTCAAAAAAATATTCGTAGAAATGTTTAAAAGCAAAACACTAAAAAAGACTTTTATTTTATATTAACATAGACTAGACATCCGTACTTTTATGCAAATACAAAGCAATATTTGTGGATGCGGCTGATTTGTTCATTTTGTTCATTTATATAAATATCAAATAAAAAAATGTCTTTATTGATATCAAGGCATACTGACAGGGAATGCTATTAGCATTAAGTACGCCCTTTATATCGTTTTACGTTTATGTTGTAATTCAGAATAAATAAAAATTAGATCACAAAGACATTTCTTTTTATTTTACCGTTACTATTATAGTTTACAATATGAAAACACCCTAGGTAACGTATTTTGTGAAACCTATACTGAAATATGAGGTCTCGCAGGTATGAGGGCAGTTCTCAGCTGAAAAGTACAAAAAATTTAGCGCAAAAAACCGAAATTCGCTCCAGAAAAATCTTCAAACCAAGTGTTAAAAAGCAAATGATTCTTTACTAGAACGAGTAGAACGCGATGTTCATTTCATAGAAGTACACAGTTTTTCTGGAATATAGGTTACATGATTGCTTCATTGATTTAAAGTAAGGCATATTATATTATGACGCGAACACCATTGACTTTAGGTCCTACAATGATGTTGCTTTTATAGAGTTTAATCTACACACACTTTATACTACACACGCATATGACTTTAAAAATATTTTATGTGAGTCATTCATTTTTATGTATTCTTAACTATATATACATACACCACAATATACACATCTTTCCGTTCCTTGTACAAAACATAGAGTATTAGGTTAAACGGTCTCATTCGAAAAAAGCCTAACAAAAAGGCCTTTGATATATTATAATGCCTAATCTATCTGAACGTTCTCTGTGGATCACGAAAACGCTAGATTATGTAACTTAAGGAAAATCAACATAACATGTATAGTTTAACGACTCCACCAAAATATGTTCTGTTAAAGATAAATTTCCCGTATCAGTAATCTGTTTCTAGGAAAGCTATGAGCCCGCATGACCTTTGGCCCAGAATAATTGAATATAGCTAAGTATGATTTTTGGGCATAGAAGAAAGCTAGTGGAATATACCATTTTCACATTTATATCGGCTTACATGAGCATAGTTCTGCCTTGGGACGTTTAACAAACATCTTACAATTTACATGTATAATAACAGGAAATCAATGGTATGAGATATTTTATTATTAAGATATTTTATTAATAACAATAATATTTGAAGCTTTATCATTATCTTCTGTATTCAGCTAGAACTAACTTCTCGTAATGAGCACCGCCGCGTATTCGGTTTGCCTCATCCAGTATTTACATACGTGCAACATTTAACAGGCCATTTAAAGCTTCGTTTGCTTTGACATACATATATGTAGCATTCAAGCTGATTACTTAATAACAAGAGTTGATTACACAGTGAATAATATTAAATTATTAAAAATAACAATAAATATTACGTTAATTGAAATACAGTTTTATCAGAATTACCAAATGTATCGAATTCACAGCTGTATTTATGTATACCTACTACTAAATTATATATCATCTCATCTAATGTTATGTGACGCACTGTTCAATTTTATCCTTCATATTGGAGTAGGTACTATAATATTCATATAGATTATCAGCAACAATGATAACTAAACAATTTCCGTAATAAAACAGTAATAATATTAAGAAATTAAAACATATAGCTGTAACATTTATTCATATTGTTTGAGGGTATACTCTGATAATCAATATTTGGCTGTTATTCCATATTCAGTGCCATTTGACATGTTTATTTACAAATATATTACTATCTAAACATTATTCCAATAGATCCACAAATACGTTAAGTATACCACAATAATATATAATTATGTATCTATATATCACAATTTTCAATAACCTTTGCACTGAAATCGGATTAAAGTGTCATTTTCGTTCAGTTAAAATCCTTGACGCGAGCCAAAGCGCCAGATTTATCACAAGCCAAGGCAATAGGAAGAAAAGAGTTAAGTTTCCGTTTCCGGTTGTTGACGTTACTCCGACACCGCTTGAATTACTAGAGATCTTATCCGACCTGTAAATTGCTATACGATAAACGATACGGATAACGATGTCTGTATTGGGACCTTTATATACTATATACAGTTTATTGAAGCTCTATTTGCTATTACTATTAATATGAACAGTAAAAACACCCGCTCTATGAGCGTTCAATTTTATTGGAATAGCTCTCCAAAGAACAGCAGACTCAAGTTGGCGCTGCTTCTGTACGCGACCTTGAACATTATTAGTGATGGAATCATTATTTGTCAAAGGATTTCAATTATATCAAGCATATAATTGACAAATATTGTCTGGTAATAGGACTGCAGGAATGGAACTGTCAGTAACAATAGTTGTCAGTATACGTTAATACTACTGCAGTTAGTAATAGTTAGTATTTATCCTATTTCAATCTAGTCACAGAAGCATTACTAATTCTGAGGACTGAAATAGTGGTCTTTCCTGTACTTATTGGCCTAAGATCAAATCCTTCAGACCTGGACATATATCGTTTTAATTCTTTCCGCTAGAAATTAAAGAATGAAAGAAAATAATTTCAATAAAAGAAAGAAAACAGGTGTAGAGATGCTACCCTCACAGGCTATTCGTACACATTTTCTACTTACATTCTTTGTACAAATATATCAGTTTTATGTAATAATTATAATATCTTTAGACATCTCCGTATACAGTGCGCATTCAATCTTACGACTTAACACTGGATAAATAAATTGAAACCGCATGACACGTATACTCCACAATAGGATGTTGTAGGCTCTGGGGTTAATTAATACACACGAAGACAAAACATTCGGGCGAAGGAAAATTTTTATTATTTAAATCTCAGCGGGGCGGAGAATTGAATTCGAAACCAGGCAGGTAAATAAAGATCGGCAAAACTATACTTCTGTAACATTCACCGAGCTTTATATTGAACGTGCTTAATCCAATATTTGGTTATATTAAATGTTTATCGTCGAAAGTGTGACAGGTACCTATCTAGTTTTCTGTTAATAAAGCTACAAAGGGCGGATGGAATTATAATGAGTTCTGAACATTGTAGAGATTCGGTAGAAAATGAAGCCCTAAGAAGCGAAATTCAAACCTCTTGTTGTGAACATTAACATAATAGGTTTTCGGGAAACGAGTCGTTTACAAAATAAATTTTCATCAAAACGGTGTAACATGAGCTTGGTGAATACTTTAATAAATATGACACTCTATAGAAAAGGGTATTTATTATCTTTCCACTACAATTATATATTTATACATAAATTTTGGATAAATAATATTAAAATTATTCAAAAATAACTGTTCATTAAACGCAATCCATTATGTTTTTTCTGAAAAAATTGCGTTATACAATTATTATTGAATAACTAAAATTACTTATCGTCCAAGTAATATTCGATGTTTTTTCAAAAACATAATTTGTATTATGTTGTACAGTGGTGATTCAAACAATATTCAGTTTTATGTTTGCAATGATTCAAAAAAAATATTAAGAGTTTGAAAATATATAACTAAAATATTAAATAATATGATTCATTATTTGATCAGCTGTAAATTATCGAGAGTATGATGGCATCTATTTTTGTACAAGAAATCAAAAGTTTACTCAAATTTACGAAACTCACTAAATTGTTCATACAGCAGGCTTAAATACATAATATATTGTAAAAAATATATTATGTATTCTGAACAGGTGGCAAAATTTTATCATAATATAAATCATTAAGTTATATTTTTATTTAAATTTCTATACTAAAATATCTAATCAAACTTTATGGTTTACCGTGGAATTGAATATTTTTTAGCCTATAGTTTTTTTATTGAAATGAAATAAATAAATTCAGCACACATTAACCAGTTTAGTAAACTGAAGCATTCTTACAGCAGCTTATGTTCTATTCTAGTAGTGTTCCTTGCGCTGCAACTTACATCCCCTTTTGGAAACATTTTACTCCAACGATAATATTCTAATCCGATGAAATCCGATTACGTTTTCGTAGAATTTCAATTCCGTATTTGAGTCACTTCTTTAAAATGGTATTTCATTGAATTGATACATTTTGGAACTAAATTAAATCGTTTAATCTAATGAATACTGTGAACTCACCTTGACGTCTGGAAGAAATACGCCGTCGATACTGACTCACAAAAAGCATGTAGTAGTTCAGCAAAATCTATTAATAATTCAATTATTAAGTATTAAAACTGATTTCATTACCATTTTTAAAACCCATAGAATACCTTTAACGAATTGAAGCATTTTACCATTAAGGCCGAGAGCAATGGCGATCCTTAAAAATATTTAATCTGGCGATAATAGTGCGCACTGCTAACTAACTACATTTTAAATATTTACCTTCCACTTTCTAATGTAATTACCGAAGTTTCCTCACCAAACCGTTTCAAAGCCTCCTCCAGGCTGACTGGAAACAGTTTAAGTCTCGCAGGTTGAAAATAACAACTTACAAGCGCTTAAATTTTCATGGCTTCCAGCTAATTGCATGCTTTTAGTTTACAAATGTTAACGTTCAAATGTTTTTATTAAGTTTTCGTCTTGTTACATGATTTTGCTCGGTTAAATACTAGAAATGCGCGCGTTATGTCTCCAGAAACATTTTAGCTCTTTCGCTGATATTTCTTATCTAACAAGATATGGATTTTCAATGAATTATTGAAAAAGTCCGTCAAGCGTAGCAAACATATATATATATTTAGACAGACATTGACTTTTAAAAATTTGAAACAAAATTGTGACAAAGTATTAAATAAAGTTTTGTAACTATTAAATAAAGTATAATATTTTTAATTTTTTTTTATTACGAATTTTTTTATTCATTCGCGGAAAGCATGAATAACAGCAAATCCTAGGTACATACTTATAAATGCCCTGATATAACGTTATATCCAAATCCGATAATAAACTTTGTAAAGGGGTCGCTCATCCGGGTAACATAGGTTAGAAACCTCATCGAGCTGCCAAGAAAACTTCTGAGATGCTGGCTACAACAAGTAAAAACCTAAGGATGTAATAAAATAGGAATATTATCTTCTGTCCGTGGCTGGATACGGAGCGAGGTCCTTGCAAATTGTGTAGCGATTCGCCGGGGAATGGTCTCTTTTGAGCATACAAAACTAGTACTCGGCGAGTTTCCCGTGTTCCGCTGTTGGGTACAATCCTATTTACAAAAATTCACCAAACAGATACATACACCGTAGGCGATCAATGCTGAAAACTGTACACACAAAAGCCGCCGTATTCTTATAAATGTATGTATGCGACCGGCCCGTTGGTGCAGCGATTACTGAACCTGACCGTTGAACCGAGGGTCGTGGTTTC
>DVPR01001156.1:0-11488 GCA_018239345.1 Oxynetra stangelandi | reverse complement strand
TTCATCCTAGGCTGCATCCTGCTTTCCATCAGGTGGGATAGCAGTCAAACGCGAGCCTATAGCTAAATAATAAAAAATATATATTTAGTGTATAACTTCTCATGCTACCATTCATTAAAATTTTTGAATTTTCTATAGCTGCGCAAATCAAATATGTATGTGCAGTATGCATTTGATATATCCAAAGTTATAAATCCTGAAATAAAAATGACAGCCACAAATAAAACAATGTAACATTCCTACTTCAGTTCGCGAGACACTTGTAATTAAACCAACTAACTAAACGCCAGATACCATTCTGCACCAGAACTTCACTGAAACAATCGCGCTCATCTGAAAACGTCACCTTCCTGGGGATGCGTCATACTATAGGCTATACTATAAGCTAGTAAACAATTTTTGATATCAATGTAACATTTTAACGCATTGGATGCCAGCGCCACATCTATGTTTTAATTTGATTTAATTTTTTAATTGCTTTTTTTGTGTTTACGTGAATGATGTGTCGCTTGTATTAGTGTAAATAAGTGGAAAGTGACAAGCAACTTTTCTTGTTATTTCTTTCAAGCAAGCCCACCTAATATTAATCATATCTATTTCTAGATTTGAGATTTTGTATTTTGTGTATCTTATACTTTTTCTTTTCCATCTGTGTTGCTTTAATTGTACCCAAATGTTATCGAGTGGAGATAATTATTCAGCAACAGGGTCGACTTCTGTGCATCAAATTAGATAGTCACATGTTTGATGCTTTGACTAATATTAAATGATTAATAAAAAACTGCTTAATGGTCACGGTGCTCCACCACACCTACGCACACACGCCCACCTTCACAAAGCTACTTATGCGTGCGAACAAAGTCTGTCATTTCTTCAAGAAAAATACTATGCGACTACTTAGCCTTTTTTTTTCTTTGCTAAGTAGGTACTAAGTTTATTGTTTTTAAAAGTATGAAACATTTAAATTCAAAATTATTTCTAATATAATTTAAAACGAAAAAGTCATCGAGGAATTATAGCTATAAAGTTTATCGTTTACAATCAACTCCAAATAACGATTATATAACTCTATATATGCATTTTTCTATGAGTGTGTGTGTATGTATGTGTGTCTATATGTATGTGCTGAATCTTTGTTCAAGTTGCATTTTTTTTTTAAAAGTCAGTAGATTATCGTTATTAGCTTTTGGTGGGAGAGAAAATAAACGGGGCCTTTGAAAATTCTAATTAACGTGCAAAGCACCACGTGAACTGCTCCGCGTCGCATAAGTGCTCCAAAGTGCTCAATTTAGCGAAAGTGTACTGAGACAAGTGGGAGCGGTAATCCGTTGGTTTATGCGTAAAACTGTACGGAAAGTGACACCACTTCATTCATTGCGGGTTTTGCTTAGGAACTCGGAGAAATACAATTTAAATTTACAAATTTAAGGTTCAATGTATAATGAAATATTGTTCTAAGTGTACATCGTTTGCGCCAAATGGGAACAACTCGTGACAGTCAATTTGCGTGTTGGGCGGTTTGATAGCGAAACGGTTATTTTTAGTGCGAGAATGATATTTCTATGATTCTTCAACGAATTGTTCACTGCGCCCATTTGATTTTAGTGCGGGTTTAGTTTTTACTGTGTGATTTTAAACGTCCCTAGCAATAGAATGCGGATCAAATGGAAATAGATTTAAGTTTCAATAACGTTTTTAACATTCACTGAAACGGGTATGAAAAAATAATTCCGCTCAGAGAGAAATAATCAAACAACATTTTAACAACACAAAATAAAAAATAAGCTTAGATTCTCATAAAATTGTACCGTTCGAAGAATATGGGCAGAAAATACTAGCTAGTTCCGACGCTTAATGAATATTCTTCGCAAGATGTTCTCGCTCGAGAAATCATTGAGATCTTTATTAAAACCATAAGTACCCGACTTTGAAAGCACCGTTTTATTTAAATTGTAAATACTGTTTACGCGATTTCTTCGAGACGTTCCGCGATACGAGACCATTTGTATAAAATAATAAAGCCCATAAAATATAATAACGACAAATTTATGAAAAAATATTCAATAGTTGTCGCAAGACAAGTCGACAAGAGACGTCGCAACTGGCGCTTCCTGAATCATGTTAATGCACTTGTATGTATATGTAAAGTATTTATAAGCCTTTTACACGGGACGTGACCTTTGACTGAATGTTTAAAATGAGTTCATATAGGAATAAAGTAAGAAGTATAATACTGACCATTCAAATGGGTAAAATGAAATAGAATAATCAATTACCATATTTTTTATATTGTAAATGTTGACCAACTTATTTTATGTTTAACATATGTGCAATTATTTAAAGGTGCAAATCACCTAAGATAGTCACAATAATCTTTGGTAGTGAGGAAAATGGCAACACCGGAGGTGAAACTAACCGGAAGGCAATTTTTGAATCAAATGAAGGATAAAATTGTTACCTTCATGAATGCCAAACTATCAATATTAAGGACCTTGAACTGAAATGAACATACAAACTTATAGTTCTTGCCCCGAAGGTGTAAAGATAATAAAATGTGAGCACGCAGCAACTTTGGCTGTAACCTATCCGTTGGTAGCGTGTCCCAACTTCCGTTTTGGCGATAAAACGCGATGCTCGCGGGACACATAACCGACCGTCGTCTTCGTAAGGTTTGTGCATACTATGCGCCATTTTAATTACATGTAACTGGCCATCTGTGATGTTGTACGAGGAATTTAACAAGAAACAGAAGTATCAGAGCGAAACATGTTATTTGATAGATAACCGATGTTCATTCGAGCACTTTAGGTACTACGCGATCAAAATCATTTTTAAATCGATTTTTGAGATGTAAGGGACTTGTAAGATTATTGATATGCACCCGAACGCCACTTGGCTTCTCTTTTAATCGATTCCTGGTTTTATTCAATAATTCAGGGTTCAAAATCCGAGTATATAAATCAAATGAAATGTTACTACGAAGGATGTTAACCGTTTGTATCATAATAACATCATTTTCTCTTTTCCATCTCTTAGGCTATGAAAGAAGAAGTAGTGAGATGAAATATGGAGTGTCCCTATAGCAGTATTAAAACTATAACTGATAAATAATTTTTAAATGTTTAATTTTGGTTTAACATTATGTAAAAACATGTACCTAGGATTAAAGGGTTGCTAGATTAGAGGTGGATGTATTTGATCGAAACCAGTATTACCGCGGTGCGTGCAGACCTCAACAGTACAGGAGCATTTTGGCTTACTATTCGAATAATCGTAAATTCTACGATGAAACTGGCCCTTTTGAATATTATAATAAAATTGTTCCAACTTTCTTAGGAGATTAGAATTTTTCTTTTACTCGCCCTCTCTGGTATAAATCTACGTGAAATACCATGTCAAGTTCAAAGTATTACCTTTTACCTTTAGTATGGACATTTGTTTTTTTAACTCCAATTCACTTTTATACGTTTCCATTAAATTAAAACTATTCAAGACAACATAAGTCTTTCAAAAATCATCGGATTCTTATGAACATAATAAAACTTAGTAGTGTATATCACTAAAGCAATTAAACGAATGTATTTATTAATAATCCTCAAAATATTTGACTTTTAATAATTTGTACAATGTTGCTTTCACAATGTACAAGCAATCAGTGTTGCTCTTTTATTTAAATAATTCCAATTTTATTACCTAAATTATATGTTAAATTATTCGTTTTTATCAAACAAATTTTATATTTAGCGGACTGCAGAAAATACGTGTTTCGTTTGGTATTGTATTAATTTCGTTTTTTTTACAATTTATAACTTTGATAAAAGTTAAACTCAAAGTATCAATATATCCGATTCACGTTATGAAATTAAATCCAGGGTCACATGATATCTGCACCTGAGTATGTGCACTAATTTAGAATGGCGAAAGATGCCTGAACTCATAATGGTCCACAAACAACGCTTACTCAATTTTCTATAGCATATGCAACGGTTAGGGTTCAGCTCTATAACTTATGTTCAAACGTGTATGAAAGCAGCCTAAGCATCTTGTTTTAATGATTGGAGCTTTCTTCCAGTAGCGACGAGAAACTGCTTATTGAATAACCCATCATCTAAAGGTTTCTAATCTAAGCCTTTGAAACCACCACCACTCCTTCCCGTGGTACTGCACATAAATATATAAATAATTTTATACTAGGACCACTTCGCGACTATCAAGTTACAATCAACGTTATCTGTGCTATGGGAAAATTAAATATTATGATAATTTTAAACCCAGTATTCGTCACAATACGGAGCAGGATCAGAACAAAGAGCGTGATGTGATTATATACATGTATATAAATGGGCGTAATAAAGTGTAGTAAAGAATATCAAACGCTATAAATCTTTAATTACTCTTAAAACAACTTACATGCATGTAATAGTGATAAACTATTTCTATGTTTCTCGTTTGTCGCGGAAACTTCGAGAGTTACCAGCTCAGATGTTAGGAAAAATACAGAGCCATCATGGAATCAGTATCTTATTACTTTAGAAGGCGATTGGATGAATATTACAAGAGAACTACAATTTTATGTTCATAGAAATCCTTACATTTCTGAGTTTAATCTATGAACTTCTATAAATTGGACTATAATTAAATATGGCATCTCCTTAAAACACGCGCGCTAGTAGGGAAATAATCAATAAGCCTCGTCAGAAGCGTTAAATGCAGTATAAAACATAAAAATGCAAAAAAGCTGCTGCCACTACTCCGTTATATTCACAGTTTGAATACTCGAAAGATATGTGTGTTTAGATTTACTACGGCGTATAAAATTTATTTGTTGACGCCTTCTATAATACATTATACATTCTTAGATTTACGAGCAACTCCTTACCCTTTCTGAAACGAGCGGTCCAGAAAAATTACACCCTCGAAAAAAAACGAGTCGCTGCGAAATTACTTCGTAAACAAGTTCACTCTGATTTATGAAAGAACTTTCAAATAAATAATTTTCAGGAGCAAAAGTTGCTCGCAGGTGTCCTTTAATATATTTTTATGAAACAACTCGACTTGACTAATACAATTATGTTAATTCTTGGCGGTTTCCTGTCGAGTTTCATGGAACACCGGCCCGGGATGAGCGATGGTGAGCGCTGATGTAAATGTAGTGATTTAAAACATTCCACATCCGTTCCAGAAAAAATTGACCCAACATTTTCTTGTGCTTTAAAAAAAGCTTAATGTTGGTAAATTTTTACCTATAATAAGTATATATTGTCTTGAGAGATCTATAGCTATTGAACATTAATATAAGGTATAAATAATAAATTTTATTCCAAGTCTTGCTAATCTGATGCAGAATAAATATACCAGATGTACATTACATATACCAAAATAAGAAAATAATAATATTAAGTAAGGGGGCGGAACGAAAATAGTTCAAAGCGAATGAAGCAATATGTCGATGAATACTGCAAAGAAAAAAGGTTGGAGTCTATTATCATTGTCTAATTGTAGCGTTCAAAGGGTATCATTACTATTCTACATTATAACACATTCTTATTAAAATTTAAATGAAATTTAATAATGATAAAAAATTTAAAAAAGAACATTTATATATATACTTAATGCTCGATATATATTGTAATAATTATCATCCATCGGCTTTGAGCGCCCCTCAGGCTATGGTGGAACGCGAGAAAAAAGACGGCGGAAAAAACTTCCAATAGGATTTTGAAATAAGAAAATAAAAGTATGCGCTGTTGCAGTATAGCTTTAGTCTGATAATGAGTAAAATTTATGTCGAATACCCGTCATTATTCGCTTACAAATATTTCCACCTTATCTTTAGGTTACAAAACATCAGTATAATTATATTTGAATACATCCTGTTACAACTCGATTGTCAGAAAACAGTGTTGATATCTTAATAACAGACATTACAGAGACTGAGGTCCACTGCCACGATCGCTTATGACACACACGTCTGGCCGGCAACCACACTGAAACCCTCGAACTGAAAAGAATATTGTTTTCGTAGTAAATGCTTCGCCATAGAAAAGCTAGTAGCGGTAGTCCGAACGAAGTAGAAACCTTACAAGTTGCAGTCATTATTACAACAAAATATTATTATTAGGAATAATATTTCTTTTGTGAAAATTGACTTAATAAATTAATAAACCTTCTATCTGTCTATCGATCTGCTAACGATCCAATAAGCATCGATAAAACCGTAATTGCCGTATTAATACCGAATGGAATCCATGTCAAATATTCAGATGAGATTTTTCAATATTCGCGCACTTTACTGAAAAGAATCCTGGCTACTTATAAATTCAAACGATTTTATAATTGCGTTACTTTTCTTTGGGCAAAGTGAGATATTTAACTAACGTGGCTTAAATCGATCGGCGACTAAGGGAAAAATAAATTAAGTGTATTCTGAAAGCTATTCCTTGTTTCGGGGAAATACAAAGTCATGCTATTTGACTTAAATCCAGTTAAGCTGCAAGAGTAAGGTTTCTTCAATCTTTAACAATTGCAGTCATAGTACTGTTTAGCTTTATTTATTTTCAGTTCTTTATTTCTCATATTCTAATGAATATACATATTGAAGATGACGATGATAATGTATGGTTTCATATGGAAGACGATGAGGTAGGTTCAGTAAACTTAGTCCCCATTATTTTACTAGGAGTTTAGGAACTAGGATTTTTTTTTTAAGTTTTAAAAACAGAGTAATTTAGAACATCAGTGGGACCGTTAGGTGGCGCTGCTCTCGGTACGCTTCTAATAAGCGGCAGGTACAATTTCAATGTTTTTTTTGTTAAAGTTCGAGTGGATCCATGTATCGTTTAAATTCAAAACCAGACTTGGTAGGTGGCACAGCAGCCGGAATCTGACTCTGATCCTTCAGACGTTTTAAGTCTAAACAATTTTATTACACATATACACATAAGAACACATACGCAAAAAGTTTTGTTAGATCTCTAAATGACATATTTACAATAGGATCCGCTTGGCGGCGCTGCTTATCCGAGTAGGACGACGTCTACCGGGCCCGCTAGTACTTATATAAGTTAGTAATATTGTTAGATAATGCAAGATACTAGCAAAGTAATCGACTATTAACAAAGAGTGCGAAATAAAATGAAGTGTTCCCTGAAAGCTATTCCCTGTCTCGGTGAGGTACCTCTTTGCGCTATTTGTTTTAAACCCGCATTTAGTGCTTCTGTGCTAAGTAACGGAGTAATACGAACAAAATAGAACCATAAAATTTGCTGCATTGGTTTTAAATAGCCTCGAAATTACATTTTAAATGAGTGTTTTTTGTAATGCTTAAAACCATTTCTATTCTTACGATACCCTTTAAATACAAGGATGGTTTATGTACCCTTGTTACAGGATGTAAGTAAACATTCGTAATTAAAAGGTTGTATCCCTGATTTTCTGCGTGTATTCTGCATGATTCTTTTTGAAAGGATTTTTGTATAACTTGCATTTTAGAACTATATGTTGATTTAAATATGAAAACCGTCTATTAATACATACATATGTATATCAAATGCAGCATTACAGCGTGGGTATTGAAATATAAACAGGTAGAAATGTCCATGACAGGCATGTTTCCACCTTGTGCTTCTCAATGCCGATATGTTGGTATTATTTCAAATTACACACATAATTAACAATCATTTCCACATAAATATTAGTCGATAAACTACCATTTGTCAGATAATATTTCTGTAACATCGTTGACAAACAGAAGCCATTTTTATTAGAAAAAATTGCTGGGTACGGTAAAAACGATAGGGTGAGATATAAGATAAGCCTATATCCAGAAGGGTAGTAATAGGGGACGTTACAATCATGATGAAAAGGAGGATGAATAAAAGCGTAAGATGAGCATGCTACCTCATTAAAATTTAACCATATTTCTTTAACGATACCAATATTAAAGTAATTCCATTTAACTCATTTTCAGAATAATCATCTTAAAAATATGTGCCACCTCAAAAGCCCTGACTATTTCTTAAAATCTAAAATACTAAAATCTGTTAAAGAACCACAGCAAACATCGTTATCCCAAGAGATTTGGTTCTATGTTCTCAAGTCCTATCGTGTCTGCCTGCCCCTTCAGATCGAAATACTACAACACAAGCGCGGTTGTTCAGAAGGAAGTGAACCTTACGAACGTTCACTTGCTACGAAGGATGAGTTAGGCTGCCCTTTCAAATCTGTTATCGATAGGTTTCAGCTGTTGAGTCGTGTCAAGGTTTCACAAATTTACAATCTAAGGAAAGTTATGGAAAACTAATGATATACCGTTTTTGAAATTCTAAGAATTTTACAAAAATGTAAGCCTGTACAAATTACTATACTATACAACTCATTATGAAAATTTCAAAATGTATTATCAGCTATGTAAAGTGCTCACTCAATTAATTGTCAATTTTATCGTGTGAATGTAATCCGAACCATTGATATTTCAGCGATACAAGCGCTACATATACGAGTACCTGTCATTTAACTAAATGCGCATTATTTACATATCGTTTGCAATTACATTTGAAATGCTTAATCAAATATCAGAAACTTAGTACTAGTTATAACAGAGATAAGCGTTTCCCTGCTCCCCGAACAACATTGTCGTGAGCTTATCGTCACAACAGGAACATATGTATATATATATATATACAATGTTTTAGTGCATTTAAAGAGCAAAGTAAAATGTTATACTGAATTTGAATGAAATATGCCATGGTAATATAAAATATTGAACTTATTTAAACTGAATACTTTATATCTAGTTATAAAAGTAATCGTTTAAAAATAATGATAGAGTTACGAAGCTATTAAAGAGATTATTAGGTATTTTTCACATATCGTTATGTTTGGACTTTTACATTTGGACTTGGAGTTTTGGTTAAAATAACCATTACGAAAGCTCGCTTAGCATAGCTTAGCCTTACAGAACATTGCGTCCACGAATGTCTGCCAAGCACAGATTTTAACTTTGAATAGAACAATGTAAATACTGCTGCTTAACAGAAAAATAAATGCATCGGTTCTGCTCTCGCTACCTTGAATGAACAGTTTACCGCTTTAAATAACACCTTATTTCCTGATTTATTTCCAGCAAACTTCTTTAAATGAATTCATAATATTAACTATATTTTTATTAAAATCTTTAATCGAGCATTCTAGAAGTGCATGTGTTTAACCCACTGTTTTACGTTAAAGTATTCAGGAACAGAGTGCACTTAACACTGCATTTTCAATGCATTCGAGTGCAAATGGGCGAACAGTATCGCTAAAAGCTATCAACGTATATTAGAGCGATAAAGATAAGTACTTTCCACTTGCGCGCTCCTTTTTTTAAAACACGTACATACGGGGTTTAATTTTCACAAGCCATCATACTTTTTAAAAATACCTATACATTTTGATATTATCGTTACCATGATATTACACTGTTATAACAAAAGACATGAAATGTACTAAAATAATAATTATCAACAACTATAAGGAAAGGAAGTGCCGCAGCTTCCAGCGACGTGAGATTGTAACGGGATCCCGTGCCATACTATTTTCAGTCACTTAGTATCCCTTCCTTTTTGTATTTTAAAGGCCCTCGCATGTTAGATTTTGCAATAAAATTAGTTTTCATACGGTCTAAGCTAACATTACTTTGCGAATCACAATTTGAAATTCAAATAAGCCCGGTAGTTTATGAAAAAACTTGCTCGTCTTCACACAGTTGCACCGACATCAACAATATCGATCGCGGCGCCCACGGCGCTTAATATTATTCCAATATCAGAATAACTACTTGCCAAGTTTTCTGAATGAATTTTGAACTTTGTGTATACATTTTTACTTAGTATGCATGAGGATGGAAAGTTTACTTTCCTTTTAGCAGTCAATAAAAGTCCTAATAGACGTACGTACGTCTCCAACGTACTAAAGCTTCAAAGACTATTATTCAGACAGCCCACCGAGTTATCATTGTGTGCGGTTTTATCGCGAGATTGCTTTAATTCGAATGTGCTACAGACAAGGCTGTGGTAGGCACTATCATAAACTGCATGATCTAAGGTCTCCAGAGTAAAACACATCTCTGAGTGTATCTAGTATCTTAAACAATATTGAAGGTGCAGTCTATAGTATTCTCGTCAGTATATAAATACGAGTAGTTAGGATTTTTAACGATAAGACGTTGTTATCGAGGATGCACTATTTTACTTGTAACTCTGGTCTCTACTAGTAACTTCAGTAAATGTTGCTAAAGAAATACGAAATATACTTATAATATTACTATAGTCATAGATAGTGTGTTCAGATGTACTGTCAGTTTTAAAAATTCTCTCTTTACACACTTGGCGTAGTTTATTAAACCAAACTGTAGATGAAACAGCCAAGCTGAAAATAAAATGTTTATCTTCGTAAAAATTATTAAAACTCTACGTTTTTACCTGCGCATTTTAAACATAAAAAGAAATTTAACATTTTTCGCTGTTTTTTCTTATTTTACAAAAGTTTTTTTCCAATTTGAACATCGCGATGGCGCCCCGAGCGCTTAATGCTATTCCGATATGAAAATAACTACTCGCCAACTTGTCTTACTAGACACGTAACACGCTAACTCGGACTGAAAACTTAAGGCTTTCTACTTTTCTAAAAGGTATATTACCGGTTAAGATGTTTCCTTTGTTTTCACTAACTTTCAATCCTGTACATTTGGGTATATACATAAATACTTCGCGACCTGAGATTGCTAATTGTGTATTTATTTATCCAAAGAAAGCTTTTAAAATTCGAATTAACGAAATCACAAAAAGCATTCGGAATTATTCAAGAAGTGTAAAACAAAGTTTAATTGTAATTCAACTATAAATTGCAATCGTAGATGATCTTATTCATAAGTTATTCGAATATAAAAATAATTGTCCCCGAATATGTCCGAGTTGGTACGTAACGCAGTAACTTGGACTTTACAATTAAGGATTATTGCTTTTGTTGTGAAAGTTAATTTCTATCCGTTATGTTTCATCATAGGTCTTTTATTAGGAGTCCGTAAGTCAAAGTAGGAAGATACCTTTTAAATTTACAGTTGAAAAGCTTTTTGTTCTTTTTGTTAAGAGTTTTGTGAGAACACCGTTAATACTGACCGATTTAAATTCTAATCGACATTTCGACATGTTTCAGTATCATATTTTGTTTATGTACTGAAACTCAAATTCTTAATTTATTTATTATAGGGGTATAGATTTTACTCGAACTAAAATCCAAATAATTCACGTGAACATGTACTATTTTCTTTAAGTATGTGCTATAATAGCTTAATACTTATCAAGCGCTTATAATATCATAATATGGAAATCACTTCAACTGTTCTAGTTTGAAAACGCAACAGACAGACAAATATTATGTATATTTTTTTATTTAGCAATTAATATAAGTGTCTGACCGCTATTTGATTATAACAGCACAACCATTAGTC
>DVPR01001155.1:0-11489 GCA_018239345.1 Oxynetra stangelandi | reverse complement strand
GATTCCAACAAAGTAAAAGTAAGGACATCTACGTATGTTTGCGTGAGAACTGACAACTGTATTCACGATATTTATTTTTTATTGTTAGTGCGACACTAACTTTTCTACAAATGTAGAATAAGGCGAAATATAAAAATTTGGAAAAGATGTTTATCTTGTTACGCCAAAGAATTATAACTTCTAACGCGTGGTACATAAGGACTTTTTTTATATACAAAATTATGAAGAGTACGCAGACGGAATCACGGGCAAAAGATAGTAAATTATAAATATTATAATCCAGCGGGATTTCTTAAAGTATATTCGTAGATGGAAGTCACTTACGTTTATACATACGAGTATGTAATGTTAATAAAAATTTGTACATTTCATTCAGCTCCGTAAACAATTTTCTAACGCAAACATTTTATATGTGTTTGATGACGAACAGTCGGCGTGCGTTTGGCGTGTCGAATTAATTCGGTTGTCAAATACTGACGCAGTAACTAAAGTCAATTTGGATAGTGTATGCACGTGTGGACGCTGATTAAATTGCGTTAAAGGTTCCTATAAAATTTATGCTAGTGAGTTTTCTCTTTGAAAAACGTTTGCATCAAACTTGTGGTACGGTTTTTCATCTAACAGAAAGCGTGCGAATTGTTGATTCCACAAACAATCGGGCTGCGGCAGAATAAAAATACCCATTGCATGACTGTTATGACTTTTTGTTACCTACACTGGTGACTAGTATCGGTTGAATGCTTATTTTACAAGCATCAGATAAACCAGATTTCTTTAGTACATAGCGGTGGGTGCAAATTTATCATTGTGTAAGTGATTATTATCTATTATGAATTAAAAAGGTACTCTTCATTTTTATTCCGACTATTTGTCACTTTTACAAATGTTACTACTCATACAATTCTGTTGTCATTGTTCAAGCTATAACTTTTCTCTTAATTTCTATTCTAAGCTGAGCTACGGTGTTCCTTTGTCTTGATCAAATGGCTGCGTATATCGTGATTGTATTTTGTTATAATTTTTTCCTACAATTTCCCTGAGCCTCTGGGCTCCACCTTTAGTAGTTCTCAAGGGTGTAATCTTGGGTGTACGTTAAATCGATAGGCAGTTGGAAACCGTGAATTATGGGAAGTAGGTTTATCGGGATGGGATATCCGAAAGCGAAAATCGAATGGTTGGCAAAAACTTGAAACTACTTACTAATGTGCTGCGCGATAGGATCCTTAAAGGTACCCGCTGGCAATTTATTTAAGTTATTTCAACGGCTCGCCTTTCGCGGGAATCGATTCGATTATTTTCATTTAAAATGTTTTAATTCGTAACTGTATAGAACTGTATTCTAGGCTTTCTTCAATTAATGTGAAACACAGTAAGTTTTTGCGTACAATACGTACTCAATTAGTAAAGAATGTATTAATTAGCTATTCGGTTATACGGCATTGTGACGGCGGCAAACTTTGAACGCGGCTTGCAGGTGTAGAACACTTGTTAGTTACCGCGTCAGACATTTGGGCCACAAACTTGAGACAAGTTTTATTTGAAAACTTCCCCGTCCGACTGTTGCAGCGGAGCTCGCCTCGATAACGAGAATTTAAATCGTATAACTTTTAACAGAATCAATGACACCATTGTTAATCATTTGATTTTTAAACGTTGTCGCTCGACTTTTAATTCATAAACTGTTTGTAATTATTATGGAATAATACAACTTTATTTATGCGGATAATTTTAAAATATGTAATTAGCTCCTTGATGGGACCTAAATTGATTTTTATAATTCTTAAATGATTGTCTATTTGTTCCAAGAATTCAAGACTGGCTATGCACGCTGCACGTGTCCATAGGCGAATAATTAAATTTTTTTGACAGTCTTTGGCATAAAAAAGATTGCTCTAAGTACATAAAAATACCCTTCCTGCCACTCTTTGGCGTAAAAAAGACCGTTTTAAGTACATAAATAAGACCCTATTTGCCTGCCCTAGTGCACTATTTTAAGTATGAGTACACACAAAATGGACGATTTTAAATACACATCTTCATATATTTATCAATAACACAACACAATCTTCATATATTTACCAATAACATTTTAGGATATTACATGATTGCATGATGAATAAAAAGCGATGCTGCTATGCCTTTTCAGAAAAACTTTTATCTTATATGAGATGGAATATGTGAAAATCTTTGAGTTACAGCGACCACTTTATATCATGTAGCCTACATGCGCATTTCCTACGCCTGTAACAAAGAAAACTTTCCATTGGAATTCCTAAGACAAATCTCAAAACTTTTCATTGGAATTCCTAAGACAAATCTCAAAGCGGCAGAATTTGTGCTGCTGTGTTCTTAATAAATCTGTAGGATAAGACTGCAGAGGAAGTTTGCATTAACATTACTTAATTACTTTTAATAATACCGATGCGGTTTTACCTGTTTTAAAATTCGTATCAAAATTGTGCAGTCCTATTTAAGATTGCATATAGGTTCCGCTGTTATAAACACATGTACAAGATAACCTTTTTGTTCCCTTTAACCGACTGAAACACCTAAATACAATATACGCCAATAAGTATCGTTTTAGTTTGCGTTTGAATATTTTTAAAATGTCCTATATGAAGAGAAGTTCATAAACTGTAATCCATTTATACACGTGGAATACTGTTAACGGCGTCACGCCAACCGTGGCAGCGTCAAACTCGAGATGTAAAGTTTTATTTGAAAACTTCCCTGTTCGCACCCTTGCATCGAAGCGTCACGCCGCGACTTAGATTATGCGAATTCATATCGTTCAATCGCGCTACGACGCGTTGTGTTTTGTCATTATAGCGTCAATGGAATCGTGAAATTCAATGTGAATTACGTAATTAATATTAACAGCCATCGTCACGAATATGTATAGATCAATTAAACCTTTGAAATTTCCTAAAATAGCAACCAATCAGATTGCTTGATTATATATACACATACATACATATACATATGTATATAAATTGTGTTGTTACGTAAGAAGGGCTAGGGGATAATTGCCATTGCAGACGTTATAGTTATAGCGGACACTTTATCATTTTTCAATGCATTTTGTATGACGTCGAGGCACAATTAAAATCCTCTTGCCTCCCTCCCCACGTGGTCGGAGAGTTTTTTTTGTCGCTTTACTCTTTAATTGCTCTGATTGGTGCGATGGAATGAAATAAAGCCGCATTTGCAGAAGATTTGCAGGTTCGGTCGCGATCACTCTAGCCGTCCCTAATTTTAACTCGATTGTAAGCCGTTTTAAGTATTATTGCGATTTGTTTTTTTATTATTTAAACTTAGTTGTTTCATGGCTAAATGTATTGTTATTGCGGGCATGAACGAAACAAAAATTACACAAATATTTGTTATGTGACTCTATGCTGTATTTTGAGTGAGCATATGTTTTATCTAAAATATAAGAAACGAGTTTCTTTAGTGTGATGTACATAAAACATATTAATTTAAATGAAACCTAATAGTTCCTTTCGTATGTCAAAATGTTAGAAGTGTGTGTAGTTAATAGAAGTAAAAATGATAGGACTCATTTTTATTTCTAATGTTTTTAAATAATTCCGTTTTAAAATCCGCTATTGTTCGTATTGCAGGACAATTTAAGAGTTAACAGATGTAATAGAGCGTTTCTTCTGTAGAGCTTAATCGGCATCGGCAAATTAAAGTCTGCACAATGGATTTATCGTTGAAAATAAACCGGGAAAAAAGGTGTTATATTCCGCCTTCCTCGCCTGTGCGCGAACAGCCACTGAAACGCGTTCCCTCAGCAAAATAGGGAGAAAAAAAATCGCCACGCCGCACTGAAAGGGATCACTGGGGAGATAGTTGTAAGATTACGATAGTCCGTCCGTCGACAATAGCATGGGATCTGTAGACGAAATGCAACGAACGTCCCCACCATTCGTGCCGTACCGGCGCCATCGTTTTGCATGATACTAGAATGAAAAAAAAAAGCTAATATAAAGGAAAACTTGGGTAGGAATTATCATAAAGAGCGGGAGGTTACCTCCGCCGGCGCACTACTTTCATTACGCGCGGTTACGTCCACATTTTTATTATCTATTGAAAGCGACGAGATTTTTTCCTTGGAAAACTTAAAGCTACTTAAGTATTAATGACGTTTTGAAACAATATTAAAGTAGATTTACGGTTTTACTTTCTGTACTTGATTGCCGGCACAGATAGCCGAATTTATGCGGTCAAATAGCAATTTTAATAGCCTCTGAAATTCATTTAAAACGGATATGCAGCGAACTTTATGACAAATGTATCGGGTTGTCAAACAAGAATTATTTAATGGACTCTTGCTTCAATTCACAGGCACAGAGAGAAAGCATTGTAAATCATTAACATTTGACGATGTACGTTTTTATAGTTATGTTAAGCAGATAATTGTAGGTGCAGTATATTTATCGCTACGTTGGAAATTTAAATAATACTCGTCGTTATAATGAAAAATAACGCAACCATAAAAAAATTGCTGCTTTAATAAAAGAAACATTGTAGCGAAAAAATATTTCATATTTTTAATTAGAAGCACGTACCTAGCTGCCGTGCCCGTATACAATATTGCTTAGGTAAATCCAAATGAAAGCGCATACGAGCTTTCCTCCGTGTTGTGGAATTAATCAGTGACCAACGTCTGGTCCGCATTTTGTTATAATTCGGACGAACTGGTTCAAACCGGTTCGTGTATGTATGTAACACTTTTCTAGGAAACTTTTATACATATAAAGAAGGATCAGACTCATGCATACAATATGCAATGTAAGTGTTGAACTAAGCCACGCCAAGGTGCTTTTCATCGATATTTAATTTTCTATTTTAAAACTGTTTATTTTCATAAACATATTTCTCGTAGGTATTTCACTATTGAACACTTTTATAAATAATAATAAAAGATGTTATAATTTTTTTACGAAATAGTGAAAAATTCTATAAGCTTCTATACCATTAAATATTTTCTTAAAATAATAAACCTTAAAATAAAAACTGTCGTTATTCAATATAAAAACAATTGTTATAATTTAAATGTGAGACATATTATAAATTTCTCGTGGTACTCAGTGGGCTACTTATTAAACGTATCTTAGTCAGAACGATGTAAAGATAAGTCGGTAAATAAAGACAGATGTAATGACCGCCTATAATTTGGGAGTGCTACTACCCTTGCCGTAATTTGGAGATAGTAATCATGTCGCAGATACGAGTTGAGTTGGAGCGTGATTTACTACAGTTGTCTCTTTACTTAACGAGGGAAACTTTTTGCCTCTCCGAGTACAAGGAAATAAATTAGCTAAATCGTATCGTCAACTGAACGCCCGGGGATCGAATTCCACATACTCGTATATATTGTATGTGTGATATATTTGCTTATTCCATATTACATCGACACCTCTTTGAGATACCACTAAAAAGTAGGACGCAATGGTGACTGTTACAAATATTGCTATTAGATAAAGAGCGGTGAATTATTTTAATATCGTACAATTTATTCAAACTTTGAAACAGAAATAAGTATAAATATGATACCTTGAAGGCAATGTAACTTATTATTACATTATATATTAGACTTTCATTGAAATATTATAGTATAAATTAGAATATTTTATCAATTAGCCAAGAATTGACCTAGGTTCAGGAAATACGTTATAATGTGGCAGCATATATTAATCACGGTCGGTCTAAAGATGTTTGTTGCATATATCAACAGCTCTACGACATTCTTTAAAAACGAATTAAGGTTATTATTTGTCTCAAAAAAGGTACTAATGATACAATGTACAGGAGAGGAGATGCATACACAATGCTTCCACAAAACGTGCGTGCCTACAGTTGATATTTGGTGCAATTTATGATCACGAAACTCGAAACAAGAGCGATGATTTATTCAAAGCCAGCTCGGCGGACGGGAGGCGGCAGCGAACCGATGTCAATACAGTTTATAAGTCCTGTCAGGTGCAAAAATCCCGCCTGCTCGAGTGTTGTACCAGACACTGTATCCGACTTAATTTAATCCGTATAACTTTCTACATTTGTCTCGTTCAACTTTGGTCTGCATTTGGAATTTTATCTACTTCAACTTACACAGTTAACTCGTCTTTAGGTAATATAATCTTTTACATCGTTTTGCCTTAGGGAAATTATGAAATAATATCGTTAAATTGGTATCATTTTGGTTGGTGAAATTGAATGGAACCTGTATTAAAAATATGTGCATAATGTGAAGGTAAAAAAGTCCTCTCTTTAGGTTTCCAAAGCGGAAGCTGTTTTGGCGCAATTTCTGTCACTAGTTACTTAATTATTAACGTTGTGTTACAGTTTTAACAAACTCGATTTTATAAACTAAGTTCTACGTAACTTCAATAGAAGTTTTATTTTAGACATAACTCAAAAAAACGTTTACTGCACAGAAAATTTGTACTTGCATTGAATTAATTCATTTCAATTCATTAATGTTTATGGATATTTTTCTTAGTTACTCATTGTTTATCTACTTGAGATTCGCTAACTCAAACCTGTACGTACTGTAAATAGTTGCCATTGGGGGCTCTTAGCCAGCTTACTTAGAACTAATATTATTTTAATCGATAGAATACAATAAAATGTTGAATTAAGGAGCAGGATACAATAAAAATGTGTTAAAATCAGAGAGGGCGAGAATGGCGAGTCAATATAGCTTGTAATTCCTGTCAGGTGCAAAAATTTCGCTGGCGCGAACGACCCACTCCGGATCTGGCTAAATTCAATCTGGGAAACTTCACCCGGTTTTGTTCCGCACAACTTTCGCGCTTTATTTGGATTTCGAGTAGCTACTTAATTATACGTTTTAATTCAACTATCCCGTACATCCTACATCGCTTTAAATCGTGGACTAACTTTTTGTTGACCAATAGAGACCAATCTCCTTAATATCTAATGCGCAATTTCACGCTGTTTAATACTACCTACTTTTAGCATTCATTGATTTTATTACTTAACTCAGAATAAACTAGCATTCGATAATAGTTAATTCCATAGTAATGAAATAAGTATATTTACACATCTTAGAATAATGAAGTTACATATATTACCCTATTTATTTATATAACAAAACTGCGAATAAATTTGTTAAACTGGACGTCTCGACCTTATATCGTGAGACAACTTCAAACTCGACGGTCAGATCCCAATTTAGGCCGCGCTTGTACGAGTATATTGTGACAGTAGTGACAAGGCGACTGATAAAGCATACATATGAAATTCTAAATACATACTTGACCAACAGGTCTTCCAATTTAATTTTCATATATTAATGGAAAAGTACAAATATAGGTACGTTTTAGTAATATAACAATAAATAATAATTATAATATATTGTTTTACTTTTATATGGAATACTGTTAATAATATTCAAATAAATAAATAACCCTACTAATAACCGCTAGGTCCCTAGCGGGGTAGGCAGAGAGCACCGAGTGCCAAACCTGTCTGTCCGTGTAAACCTGATGTGCTTCGTCGACATTCATCACTCCCTTTAACCATACACACCGGTTTCGGTGGCTCTTGACTCCCCCACCAGCCAGTTATGAATATTTAGGTATTGTTTATACTTCGTTAGATAATTAATATGTGTTTTAGTTCTAACAGCTATTGAAGATTTGTGAAGCGCCTTAACAAGTTGCAAGCAATGATTTTCAGATATGTGTAAACGTACGGAGAACACTGCGCAAGAAAGTTTTAAATATCGAATTATTTTAGTAACAATATAGAGTGGAAAAAGAATTTTTTTTGTTACAGTGATTATGGCCTATTTGAATGTACATATTTTTGCTTTCGCAAGCTACATTAAACTAATAGTTAACACTGTGATGTGGTTTTCGGAACGTGTAGAACGAAAAATTACATAGTACAAGAAACAAGTCCACTGAAAAAATGTTACTTAAAATGTCAATTTAAATAAAATATAAAAAATAAATAATTACATGTCATTCTGTGTTTATCTAAAGATCTCTGTCGGGAAAGGTTGTGCAAACAACATCATTATATTATGGTTCAGATTGATTTTATCTGCTTTGTTTTTCGACGGGCTTTGAAATGATACGGGCCGTATATTTTGTGTTCATTTTTAACATACAAATGTATTATACATATAAATTGTTAAAGTAAACAGAACATAACGATAGGTACCCCATACACACAGCCGGTTTAAAATATATATACACAAGTATATATTCATTCCATTTATACTATGATATTAAGTTATATAAGATTATATGGAATATACCTAATGTTCGATCTCGTTCCGAATATGTTGATAATAAGTCTAAAATTCGAGAAAACTAATCTGGCAAATGTTTAAGATTTATCGCTGCCTTTAATTCCGCGGCTTTCGACTCTCGGCTTGATTAAATTGCTTCGGCGCACCGTTGTCGCGTATATTTTGAAAGCTCATTCGAATACCTCCATAACCAGCAATTAAATTTCACAAGATTTATGTAATTAAATTGACTTGCATTGTTCTATTAAGCTTACAATATGCTAGGGTCTATACTTCGGCATTTCTTTACACTGTATTATTTGAATGCTGCAAGCTATTTTGAGTCTTTGAATTTCCCCAAAGAATATCAGTTGAATTGTGAGCACGTTCAGTTAAAATTACCATCCTGAAGAAATTCATCTTGTGACCTATAGGCTCACAGTCGTCAGTGGGCGATGCTTTTTATATATTATATAATGTTGCAGATTTTTTGGGTTTTGAGAGCTGAATGCTCTTCTTTGTACTCAGCCTTCATATTTGTACTTGGAACATATGATATACACATTTAAAAATCCTAAACCCAGAGCGTACCTATGCTTAAAAGTACATAATCTCGTAACCTACTTTCTCTTTAAATCTTTATATGTATGTCAAGAATTTAATACAATGATAGTATTTCACTAACATGCCGTGTTTATTAACAGGCTGACATAATCTCTACATAACCTTTTTTATACCACATTTGTCTAAACTAATTTTAATTACAATCAATAAATAATAGATTTACTTACTTGTTTTCTCTTAGAACAAAAATCTGTTTAATAATAGATAACTACTGTCCTGGCGGCTTAGTATAGAAACAAAAATTAACATGTATCAATCGTAGTTTCCCTCCATTGGAGGTTCTAATAAAATGTATAACTAAATACATCGTTTAGTGACTTAAAAATTATTATCTTCGTATAGGATGTGTGTTAATCGAATACAAGTATTTTTTTTCCTGCGAGCACCATTCAAATGCGTTGCAACACGGTAGGGGGAACAATTTCTTTCGTTTTGTCGTCACGTTGTTACAAAGGCGAAATTACTTTGCGGAGGTCCATAATTACCGTAGCGCATTGTTGCTTAATTTTGGTGAAATGGAAATGGAAACACATTTTACAAATAAATCGGCTGCCAGTTACAGTTTTGGAGACTGGAATTCCCAAAGCGTATACAAAGTTGTATATGCGGGCGAATTTTGCGCACAAAGCAATTCTGTTTTACAGGGAGCCCTCAACGTTTCGCTTTGCCAACAAAATTCAATAGATACAAATGGAAAATAAATATTTAAATAATTGAATATTTTTGTCTTTGCTGAAAAAGAACTGTCGTGACTTCAACGGATATTACATTCTGTCGTTCACATGTGACTGCTATCTTTTCATTATACTGAAATTCATAGACGGTTCTGTTAATACAGAATTTATTGCTAGACGAACGAAAAAAAAAACCACTTTAACTTGAACTCCGTAATAAGCGCTGCTTTGTAAGATAGAATTCTATTACATAAATGACATTTATGTATATAAGTGAACGGTTTTTTTTATTAAAGTTTGATAGCAATCGAATTTAGAATTTTTCTTAATTTTTTTATAAAACGTGCTCTTCTCTAAAAACCTTCTTTGACTATGACAGATACTTAATATAAAATATGACAGATACTTATCATGCATATCTAAAAAAAAGAAAATTCAACTAAATTTCCGTACTTTATATAAGCATTATTTGAAAATATTTAATAGCATATTTAATAAATATGTACAAATACAGAGTTATCAAGTAAATTATAATTATAAGTTTATTTTAAGCTTGCTTACATTTCTTATGGCAGAGCTAAGACAACTGCGCTGACTGAAGAGCACTGAACGACACCACGTTCTCTTACGTCGCACACAGCATGCACGTGTCCATAGATACTCAAAAGACAAAACCGTAAACATTCAAACGCAGATACCATTAATATTCTGATACGTGGGTGTCCCCTAATCGAACCAGGAACGCTTCGCGCAGCGGTTTTCAGTCGCATTTTAAACACTTTTAGATATACGGCGCGCTAACTGTAAACGATATTTATACATGCAAATGACGATAGCCGGTTAAAGGCTTGTCTTTGATATCGGCGGCAGCGGTCGCGGCCTTTCGGTATCGCAGCCAATGTTTGCCTTCATAAATGTTGCATGATATTGTTTGCATTTGTATCGGACAGACGGTCGTCGGCCCTGATATCCGTTTAATATGATAATCCGCATGCAAACAAGCGGCGGATTGCCCGGCTAAATTATTTATGCACTCCACCCTGCGGGTGATGGCTTTACTTCGTGGAGACGACTCGAGTTTTATTGAGCCCCAGAGTTTCGGGTGGCCAAGTAAGCACCTGAAACAAAGTTTTCACGAGCGAAAGCTCCGAATAAATCATGTGCAAGAACCCTCCAGCGTGGAGCAAGCGTTGAAACTTACGGTTGACGGTTGTCGCTCGCAGCGTATTAACTATGCATTAATTATTTCGCTATCCAAATTACACACTACCAAGGTGTAATATTAATATACTACTTGAAATATTATTTAATATTGATAAGCTGGCGTTAATGAAACTCGCTATATTTTGTTTTAATTACTTTCTACACACTCATGTTCATTTACTGTATTATTGTAGAAATTAAGTTGCAGTTAATAAATTACTTTTATTATAGCAAGATAGTAGGGATTTTTCATGTTTTCCTCCTGGTGAAATTCAGTTTTTCTCGTTGCTATGAGGCCGCAAGAAGATGTATACATTGCTTCTTAGACGGATGGTAATCAATTTCTCGGTAATTGAATCTGGTCACGCGGACACCCATCATCCGGGAACCAGACGTGGGTGGGTGTAATTTGATTGAGCAGGACTGTGTTTACGGGATGGATATCGTAGACGGCGTGGAGGACGTCGCTCGTTAAATAAAAATTTCTCATATTATATGCACAAAATTCATCTTATTACTTTTTACATGACAGACACATAAGGACCAATTTAGCATATATTAAGATTTCTGATAGTATGTACGTACCGCTTTTATTATATTATATTATATTAATATTATCCTTTGATTATAAATTCTATTCGTTAATTGTGTTTAAAAAAAAATAATTATTTTATTTAGCTATAGGCTCGCGTTTGACTGCTATCCCACCTGATGGAAAG
>DVPR01001154.1:0-11490 GCA_018239345.1 Oxynetra stangelandi | reverse complement strand
TATGACAATAAACAGAATGTGAGCCGAGGATGGCTTACATCCCAAACCTTAGTACAATTGAAATTTATAAACGATCCCCTAAAATTAAAGAGCCGCTTAGGTGGCAGATTGATGAACATTAAAGTGACTCCGGTGAAGTTATCTTTTGGTACTGAACCTCCTATAGAAGAGTCATCCCTAAGCACAGATACAATGGATGTGGAAGTGCCCCAAGGAGTTTATGTGGAGGTAGCTACGCTTCATAACGATCCTGCAATTTGCCAGTTGCAACCACAAGAGCAATTCGGTAGGGAGTATCGTCCGGGTGATGTACTGTTAATCAATGTGTTTGCTCCTAATTTTTGGAATTTAGCATACCTATTAGATTTTTACTCGTACAGTACTCGTGCATCAGCCGAAGACCCTCCATGCCATGTGGGGTACACTTACATCCTGCCAAACATGTTCAAGCCATCGGAGGGTGCTTTGGAGTTACCGGTCACATGCAATGTCAAACATCGCCCCTTAGGCACTGTCAACTTTGAATACCTTATAGTCTACCCCATGCAAAGTAAACACTGTGACATGCAAGTATCCTATGCAAAACACTGGGATCCCTCTTGGACCGGACTTGAAGTTGGTCATCGCGGCCTTGGTGCTAGCTTCAAGACTAAAGAGTAAGTTTTCTTATATCGTCATATAAATCTACAATATTAATTTCTATTAGGATTTATAAGCAATGACAGTGTGTGGGCTTTTTAATTTGAAAATTTGCCAAATGTTACATATACATTTATAAGTAGTCTTGTCTAGCAATCACTTTATTGATTTTAATATTGCAATTGCTGGTGACAAGCACTTTACGATACAAACCCTGGTGGATGATACCAATTTATACAAATTAAATAAATGGTTGAGTGGTACATTGTTTTTGTGTCCCATAATCCATGAACCTTTTCAGAGGAAATGCTATTCGTGAAAATACAATAGCTTCCCTTAAGAAGGCAGCTGCGAGTGGGGCAGACATGCTGGAATTTGATGTGCAGCTAAGTAAAGACATGATACCCGTTATCTATCATGATTTCCATGTGTGTATATCGATGAAAAGAAAGAAAGAGGTTGACTACACTGAGATGCTTGAATTGCCAGTGAAAGATTTAACCTTGGAACACCTACAGAAACTGAAGGTATTCATACATCAAGGAATCAGCTTACTGAGCCATTTCTCCTGACACATTGCAGTTTGTAGAACTTTGAGTTTAGCCATGTGATTGTACTTCAAGCATTTTTTTGTACATATTTACACATGGAAAAATTTGCATATTTTCTGGCGAATAAATTAACTGTCTTCACATAACTTCCATAAGCAATGTAGATTTTGCAAAAAATGTGTTTAAATAGCTCATATGTAAAATTTACACTAGTTTACATTATGCTGTTATTCCCTATTTTTGATTATTTTCATTATATTTTTTTATTAATTTGAATATTTTTTTTTTATTAAATATCATTAAGTATTTAGTCCTTTGGCCCTTAAAAATACAGGCTGGCATGTAATTAATTTATTTTTTATTTTACATAATTTACAGTATGCCCCATGCTGTGTAAGTGGTATATGAAGTGATAGGATATATTGGGTCCTTTTTTGTAGATGTGTTTTTTATTAGTAGTTATATTATAAATCCTCTTTGCCAGTAATATTGTTTCCAAATCTGTGTTTTCCTTAATATTTTCATGTTCTTGAATTAGCAGTGATTGCATTATTTCCTCCCACAATTTCACACCAGCACACAAGTCAGTATCAGTAAGTCATTAAGGCATTGATACAACAAAAAATAAATTAATAAATAAAAAATTATGCTCATAGACAATATAAAGTTACGTAGAAATATGTTCTATAGCATCTGATTTAAATAATTTGTCAGTTATTTAAGGCCAAGGTTGTTTATTTTCTAAACATAATATGCGAGAATGTGTTACCTTTATGCATGTTTTCAACCTTAACCTGTTAATTGAAATACAAAAAAATTCAGAAACTTTTTAGCTTGAGAAATATGGAGTAAAATACTTTCGACTTATTATATATGAACAACAAGAATAGTAAAGCTGTATACTATGTGCATTGTGACTTTATTAAACACAATATACATAAGTTCAGTGTGACTATTATAAAGAATTCTAATAATTTATGATATTTTTCCAGGTATACCATTTAGTAGAAGGTCGAAACCACGAGATATTATTTTTTGATGAGGACTTAGAAGAACACCAACCGTTCCCAACTCTTGAGGAATCCTTGAAAGCTATAGATTCACATGTCGGCTTCAATGTTGAACTGAAGTGGACAATGGAGCTGAATGACGGGACTTTTGAATTGAACAATCCATTTGATATGAACACATATGTTGATAAGGTACTTTAATGCTTTATTTAGTCATATACTCACAAATTGGAATATTAAGTGTTAACAAATAGATGTTAATTAATGTGTTTATGTTGAAATATTTATTTCATAGATTTATACTAAATTTGGCAGGTATTAGATGTAGTCCTGAAGCATGGTGGTGACCGTCGCATAGTGTTCTCTTGCTTCAACCCAGACATCTGTACAATGGTGCGGAATAAACAAAACAGATATCCCGTCATGTTTCTGACTGTAGTAAGTGACTTATATCTTTAGTTATATACTTATTAGAAATGAAAGAAAAATACACAAGATTGGTGTTAACAATATGATAATAGGGGGAATGACCAGCCGCATCACAGATTGCCTCGAGATATTCATAATGTCCCATAATTATATGTATAATTGCTATCCGTAATCTGTGATTATTGTATAGAAAATATATGTTTATAGCTAAGCAAGAAAAACATGGCAGAAATTAAGGGGGGCTAAATTAACCACCATATATTTACACAGAGCAGTTCCATGAATAAACTGGTCAGTCACCATATTATATTTCAGTCATCTTTGAATTGTCCTGATGGAACTAAACACCGTCGTTGGATACAACTGGCACACGGGGCATTCCAAGGTATGTTATACAGTTGTATAGTAACAGAAAAGTCCATGCACCACAATGCAGTCAAGACCAGTAACGAACCGACCAACATGGCTTCAGCGATGCCTTCTGTCTGCTACTTCAATGCATTTCAAGGATGTAAGTATAACAGTGTGAAAGTGTGTGAATATCAAGGTAACAGGCATCGGCTGCTAACTACCAAACAAGGTGTTCATGTAGTCCTACTGGAACTACTAAATTGAAATCCATAAAGCATTTTGTTCGAGGGCTCAAGCAAGTAAGTATGGGGTTTTTATATTATGTCCATCAGGTCAATGTTATAACCGATTGTTTCACAATAAATTGCAAATCATAATAATAAAATAGCTTTGGACATCTCCAACCGTGGTCATCTGACTACAAACTGGGTGACTTTATTATAATCATCGGTGGACCAATAAACTACATACATATAAATATATTTTTTGAACAACCTGATCCCTTGTTTCACAGGGTGTAACGAACAAGTACCAGCCATACCGCGATCCCCGCTGCCTGTCTATCCCCGCTGCGGTGCAGAATGCCATCAGCTCGGACATTCTGGGCATCGTCGTGCATACCGAGGATCTGCTGCGGGATCCGACGCAGGTGCGAATTAAACTTGCCTTATCGGATGTAATTTAGTTAAATAATACATGTTAGTGTAACGATTGTGCAATGATTAAATTACTAGTATATACATTTCTATTTTTAATTAATATAACAATGAATAATTAGGCAATTAATTAATTTTCAAAGCTATGTTTTATAGGGCGCTTGTCATTCCTAGGTACATAAATATTATAGGCGTAATCGTTTCACTTTTAGATGTTCGCGTTGTTAGGAATAAATTTTACTATATAATCGCGCCAAATTCAGACAAAAACGTGCAAATATTTTTATATATATTTTTACACACACACACACAAACACGGATACACGCAAAGACACAAGCACACTATAGACAGAATGGATAGAGAAATATATATTGGTAATGACCATTCAGCGTCCTATGTGTTTTCGTGATTCAGGAGATGTGCATTAAACTAAAGAGTATAATATAAATGTTACTGTTCAGGTCAAATTGGCTACCGACGCCGGACTGGTTATCTTCTGTTGGGGAGACGACAACAATGACAAGAACACCATCAAGAGGCTGAAAGAGATGGGCCTGCACGCAGTCATATACGACAAACTCGATCAGTACATAACAAAGGAAGTCAAGGTACAATAGCCGAGCACTAATAATAATTCTAACCTAGAACAATACTGTCATATTATTATTGTTTCTTTGCACGGGTGATCGCACTGTGAAGTATAGAATGCTATGATATGCTACTTTATTTATATTATAACGCACCGCCGCCTTATTCACTAGAGTCTAGTAGACATTTTGATGATGATTGTATGACGGTGAACAGGAGAGCATATTCTTGGTGGAAGCAAGGGAGTCGCAGCGGGAGCTGATGCGGCTGGCGGCGCTGGACGGGCTGCCCGCCGGCGGCAGCGCGGCCTCGTCTCGCACCGCGTGCGGCTCCGAACCGCGGCCCTATCTCGATCTGTCCGTGCGGAACAAAATCCAGGACCGCTCCACCGTCACCTCCCTGGAGTCCCTCGCTTCTTCTATCGATATTAAAGACGATCGGATCGATAGGAATCTCAAACGCAATCATATCATCACGAGCGTCGACAAAGAGTCGCAAGTGAAGGAGCACCGTGTTTCTTTCACTGGCTTGTTCTCGGCCGGAGACAATTCCAAGGGCTCGTCCAAAAAGTCCCGTAGAGATGACGAGTAACGACGGGCTTACGATATGTCGATGATAAATATAAATCAAATATATATATTTTTTATATTTCTTTTGCTCAATATTTTTTATTCATTTATAAATTTTTTTACAATTTTCCATGTGATTTTTGGCGATTTTTATTTTATCATGACCATATAGTATTAATAATTTAGAGCACATATTTGGTAGGAATACGAATAAATTACTGTAGTATTCACATAAAAATCATTTCGAATTCATTAACATTGATGATGAGAACAGTATATAGAATTTAACGATCAATGAAAATTGAATTACTTTTAGTTATTATAATGGTATCTGCTGCGTAACAAAAGCGGACAACACTAGGTATTGTTGTGAAAGAAAGAACAATTTGTTTCCATTTTATAGTATAAATATATTTTTATTTTTTATAAATAAATAGTTTTAACAACCTGCGGAACAAATAAGTTACCTTGTTTTTGACGATTTAGGTACTCAGGGTAATAATTCACATATATATTTTTTAAAGTATACAATTTGAAAATGAAAAAAAAACAAATACATAATGATAACTGCTACCGTTTGGACTCATTTAAAACATAATTGTATTATATTTATTAGTCTTTAAATATGATTTCAGGCTTATGAGTTCCTCAACTGGCTGGATTAATATTTTTTTTACTTGCTTGCCTTTAACAACATTGTATTAGTGATTATATCGTATCTACTTTCTATGCTAATATACTTCTTTGTTAACGCCTAGTTGTGTTGCTTTAGACCGTAATAATACTGGACTATTCAATACCTACAGATAATTAAATCATCTAATTGGTTAGTGAGCAACATTTATCTTATATCCAGCCAGTATTAGAATGTTTTTCATACATATAAAATACCTTGTCATATCCAGATTCTCTTATAATTATATTTTTTCTAATATTTATAATTCAGATTTTTACGAATATGTATATTTTGTCATATACAAAATTATGTTAATTTTAAATGTTGAAAAGGGGTATTCTATTTTGGATTTTTTTTTTGTAAAATATAACCTTAGTCTGTGATATTTAATTTTCCATTTGTATTATGTTATAGTATTGCAATAAATTTTTAATGTATCCTTATTTCATTGAAATAAAATATTTGTGATAAATTTTTGGTTTAATTTATGTTAATGATTTTACTAATTTCTTTTTATCATGTCTGTACGGAAGGACAAAGCTGGTTCGTCTGAAAAGGTGTGAAGGTACTGTTTTTGGTATCGCCTAATATCCATACATAGGTTTAGAAAGTTAATCTTGGAATTTGGTAATATTAAAATATAATTGGTATGCCGCCGTTTGGGTTTTTAATATTCAAATTCAAATTATTTTATTCATTATAAGGTACGTAAAGCCGATGTACCCAGCCTTTTAAATTTTTTCATTGAGCGTATTGTATATACCTTATAATGAAATAAATTATTTGAATTTGGTATGGTAATGTCATAATTATTGATAGTCGTACCTCGGCTTTGTGCGCCCTTCGGGCTGTCGTACCGTGTTATGAGTATACAAATATGGTACATGTTCTCTTAATAGTACTTGTAGTCTCTACCTTTACTTTTTATTTTTATAGTTACGACTAGAACTTCATGACTTATTTCATCCACCGATCGTCATAGTCCATAAATTTAGAAATGGATGTCCATATATTATATCAGAATAATATGGACGCAGTTACAAATTTAAATGAATTGTCCTTACTCGTTTTATGCCATACAAGTTATATACCTACACATGCTGCATGGATACACTGCTATACATTTATAAATGCACTGCTAGGTACTGGTGACCGTCGCCAGCTAGACCTAGAGCTTCTCTCATCACGCTTCAACAGTACTGATTCATTGAGATATTTCACATCCATAACTTGATTGATTGACATTTTTAAAAAATTATCAGCTGCACTTTTAATAAGTGATAATGCGATTCTATCAAGTTGACTTAAGCGGTGTTTAATTCCAGCGTTTGGTTCCGTTCCAGTCGTGCATTCAACCACCAGTTTATAAAATGACAAATGTAGGTCTATAAAAAATAAGTTGCGCAATATATTAATGTCGATATTTGTATTTGCTAGCGTTTGCATCCTGTGTTAAATGCATTGAAACTGCACATTAATAAATATCTCATAGTCACGTACAACAATCTCGTTCAGTCTCCATCTTCTGTACATTTGCAACATTGTAATTAAATTTTTGTTCAAAAATAAAAATAGATAGGTGCTCAAGTAACAAAATTCGGGTCGCAGAGAATTCAGCAATATCTACATAATGAACAGGTACAGATAGATCTACATTATTATGTACTATAAATGCACGCAACTATAAACGCACCCGTCATTACGGAAGCGTTTATAGTTAAGATTCATAGAGGTTATGCAAAAACCTAGGTAATATTTTTACTACGCTCCGCTGAGTATGGTTGAAAAAACGAGCTAAAAAATTGAGTTAAAATGAGCGAGTAATAACTATTATTATGTAAATATTAAAACTGTATACATAAAAATATAACCGTTTTATATTTTATGACTAACATTGGCTTAATCAACTCTATTTATAGTTCATACATTTCATGCAAGGATAAGTACCACAAAATATTTAACTTTTTCAGTAGTCAGCTATCTCCCAAAACACATTTTACCAAACAGTATATAAAATTATAATATATCCCACTTACATTTCAGATATTAAATTCGATAACGTAAGAAATGTTAAAAAATCTACATTTATTTATAGAATTCGCGAACACTGTCAGTGATGCTTACAGACCATAAAAACGGCTATGAATGGCGGGAACTAATTTTCGCGCGTAATTTAATACCCGTCGTCGCAATGCTACAAACTATTGTGGTATAATTATACAAAATTAAACTAAAATTAAAAATTAAACTAAATTTTATACAAAAGTGAAGTAAACAGTTCAACTTATTACGTCAACTAGGTATATAATTATAATCAGTGTCTCCATTGCAATAAAGAAAAATCGAAATTCGATAATTAGACGTTTAGGTAATACTGAATTTTAAGGTTTATCGATAACATGTAAATTAAAACAGGGAGATGCTAGGAAATTATTGGTAATTAATCTTATCACCTCCATTTCTTGACTGGTGATGCAACTACCATCCCAGACAAGCAGCTCTCATGAGCAGATGTCAGTTCTACATACCTGTAGGTGTCACTATTATTAATTTAAAAACAAAGCTGGGATAGGATGAGATAGGACTTGGCGAGTAAAATAAACAGCATATTTAAAATTTACATTGGTGTATTATAAACAAAATTTATAAATAGGTGTATAAGGGTATATATTATATTTAAGACTAAATGTTAAGTACATCTGGAAGGACGGAATGTTACAATCAATCACATCACCCACCTACTTATATACATTTCTAATCAAAAGGCATATATATACACATTATATATAATCAGATAACAATGTTTTTGTAACAGTTGATAGGTAATATATAATAAAAAAATAAAAAAAATACAATATTATTGTGCATTAATCACCCATTTTATATTACTGATATGTAATTATACATATTTTTATGTTTGATAACAAAGTAATGCTTACCCACTGCAGTTTGAAGACAGAATAACTTAAAAGAATATTTTATAATAATGATATATATATCTCTGGTAATAATGAAGTTTTGAAATATTCAAAAATATTTATTTATAGTCATTTAAATCCTGATACTTGAGCACATAAGAATTTAGGTATGTAGGGTATATATGTATGTATATAAATTCTAAACCATTTTGAGCTTTCCCTTGGATAAGATATAATAAACAAGGAAATGGATTTTAAAGATTGTCTTTAACCATGAGCAGAGTCGATGAGACGAAATGAGCTGAAAGCATCTCTGTAATAAAATTAGTATAACGGAGCTTCATCTTCATTTCATGTTTTTCAAAGAGTAAAGATATCAAAGAATCGAATTTACCAGATAGCTACAATTACAACTTAATCAATATAATATGTTAATAATTTTACAATTATCTAAGAGGAGGGCTGTTAAATAAAAATATTTTACACGTATCCAAACTACCAAGACTAGTGTTTTTGTGATTCCGGTTTAATGAAGCTTATTATTATATTGATTCATTATACAATTACAAAATGATGATACAATACAATATTCTCATTTAAATATTTCTTATAACAAAATAGATGCCTGTCAATAAAGCAAGGAAACAATCGCTTTCACAATAACGACTGTCTTCACCAATGCTATTATTCAAAATATCATTTATATAAATGTACATTTATCTCCTTGTTCTCTTACTAAAATTTTAAAATCACTCAAGGTTGATTAACACTGTAGAATCATATAAAATATGTGTAATATCTAAGAACTTTTCAACTCTAAAATTCCACACAACCGGATTGTTTGTAAACATACATGTACATTTTATTAATTATTGCATAATATACAAAATAACAATTTATAAGACTTGTATTATATAACGACGTTAGGTGACATGTTACATGATGCAATGTTAATATTAAAATAAGATAGAAATTAAGCGGCTTGTGCAATAAATTCATATCGTTTATCTTAAACTAAAACCTACTTTTACATGTCCCATCCCATTAGTCAAAATCTATCTGTTAAGACAGTGCTTAGGAAACTAACATGATGTTATATATATTAAAAACTTATGATATAAAAACAACACAATATTTATAAAATGGATACTGCTGGGTACACACAATTCGCACTGTTGGGTGAAAATCGTGGGAATCCACTATGGGCACTGTAGGTTACATATTGTGGGCCACACAACGGGTACTTTTGGGTACACATTGTAAATACTAATATATGGCCACTTATGAAATATAATACAAATGGTAAATAATTATCATAATACATGTATTTCCATGGTCCGTTTTATAAATACAATTTTAAGTATGCATAAGTCTTTCAGGTAGGTATTTAAAACAATTTCTTTCGGAAATATTTACAAGTAAAGGTACAAACTCATTCAAAATGTAAAAGTTTTGATTTTAAACCATATATATATATTTCACTTAAAAAATAAATCAACTTCAGTAAATAATACTCATGTGGACGGATAAAAGGGTATCAATACACTTGAACGTTTTGATTCGGTAATGTAAAAAATTTCGCAATACCTGTGGGCGGTTTAGTTTTGAGGTGCTCTTCTATAAACTGACAAGGGCAGACATACTTTTCGCCATGACGACCCGGAACGGTGCTACTGAGATTCAGCCGATTCTTAACCGCATACGCCCCCCAGCGCCCGGCGTAGCGCAAATACAGAAGAGCACTCCTCTCCTGGAAATAGAAACGCGGTTTATCATCAACGTAACTAGTCGAACTAGGACTAGAGACACATCGTTAACGTTAACGTTATTAGTAATTCATAAAACTTGCCAAAGGGAAGTTAATTCAGTCGATTCCGCGCCGCCTGAGCCAGTCGTTGCAGGGTGTGCAACAAGCGCGTGTATCTTTAGGTTCCTTGTTGCGCAAAATTTCCTCGACGTACTGACAAGGGCAGAGGGCGTGGACTAAATGGCGTGGCGACGCGGGGTTGCTGCCCTCCTCGTCTAGCGTCCAATCCAGCCGACGCCGCAAGAAGTCTTTGCCCCACCGCTGAAGGTAGCGGAGGTACACTTGCTCTGCCATATCCTGCACATTCACGCTTCACTTACCCACAAAATACTACTATCACCAGTACACTAGGTTCTACGCCCACTAAGATTATCTCACTTTTGAAGTTAGTAACTACAAGTAATGGAGTTGAACTAATCATATACACAAGTAACATGGAACATACAAAAAATCAGGTTGGTCTTTGTAAAATTCTATTATTATCTATTCAATATAGGAATTTTCCCCGTAAGTATTGAAAAAGAAATTGTTATTGACTTGTTTTTAATAACTCATAAAAAAAAAACAAAAAAACCCACTGTTAACGGACGTAAAACGATAGCATTTTTTTCTTATGCACATTACTAATTTATATCCGAAAATAACATTAAATAATTTTTCTCCGGTTCCAATTTCCGTAACCACTTCAATTTAAATACTATAATGCTCTTAAACTATCATTCATATTACCTTATGTCAGATTAGCTTAACCCCATTGTATATATTTAAAGATTATAATAATATATATAAATAACATGTAGCATGCAGTTAAAGAAAATAATAATTTTTACCATTGAATATTTAGTCCTTTTTTTTAATTACTAACAGGGATATATTGCTGTTGATAATTTACAAAGATATAGTATTAATTTAACATATTTTCAATATTTTTTTCATAATACTACTCTAAATTAAAATTAGTTATGTTGTAATCAACAAACAACCTCAACACATTATAAATGTTGAATATTTATATGCAAACATTGTATTAGGTTAACAAACAATCAAAGCAACTATTTTCAAAGGTCTTTTAAAAAAAGCAACAATATTATGCAACACACATTTAAATATTATATTATGCCATGGATTTGCCAATGAATAGCTACACAGAACAAGACATTTCACAATAATGAGTGTGTTAAATATATAAACATAATATAATATTTATAATATTTATTTTGTAGACGAAGCACGTCAGGTTTGCAAGGTTAGAGATGTTTGGCACTCCGTGCTCTCTGCCTACCCCGCTAGGGACC
>DVPR01001153.1:0-11491 GCA_018239345.1 Oxynetra stangelandi | reverse complement strand
ACTCTATTTGCAAGAACGTGTTTGCAACATAATTGTCTCAACATTTACGTGTTTTCCTTTCATTTTCCCTGTTTGTATCCGATGTCGTGTCGTGGAAATGCGAGAGTATTTTTGTAACAAATTGCTCCGATATAAGTGGATCGTTTCAGTTTTCCTCTGATTATGAAGTAATGCGATATATGTATTATCTTCTACTAATCGCGTTTTCGTAGCTCAGTATTCTAAGATTTTCATGATATGCATGACGAATCGTACGTGACGACCATTGTCATAATATTAATAAAAATATGTGATCCAAACATTTGAAGCGTGTTATAATTAAACTCCGCCCTTATACATAGGTAGTCTGATGTTTACATGCAATTCTTTCCATTTGTAAAGCAATTAAGTCAAGTTTGAGTATAAGAAAATATCTCTGTCTGTCTTGATAGACATTATGTAAACGTAAAACGTATTACCGTAATACTAAGTAATGCGTATGTAATAACGAAACAATTTGCTTTGGTATAGAAATAGTTTGATCTGTAAGAAAAGATAAGGGCTTCATAGAATTTTCAACGCAATCTGTACAAGAGTGAAATAAAATATGCGATTGTATTTTTATTGGGAATATGATAATAAATCGCGCGTAACATACAGTAATTTATGAGTTACTGCTATACAATGGATAGTGCTGCAAGGAATTATTATTAGTACCACACGAAATATGAAAATACAACCTAAAACTTGTTCAGTTTTATTTTTATAAAGAAAACATAGAATTATATGCATACACATAAGTCTTAAAACACACAGCACAGAACCGACAATGCGTGTCACATAACGAATTTAAAGGGGTAGCCATTAAGCAGATTCAATTTGTAACATAAAGCAACACCATGAAATTTAAAGTAAGGGTGCGTTGGTACAACACCGAGGCATCCTTACACCCTATCGACATATTGTCAATACGTAACGCAAAAAGGAATCGACATTAATGTGACGTAGCATTAAAAATATTGCTTTTAAAATTCACCAAGAAACGAACTCATGCGGAAGATATTGCCGGGTGTCACACCAACAAAATGACGAAATAAAATAAGGATTTATGATCAATTGGCCCAACCCTAATGAATTAATTAAAATATCCAAAATTTTCATAACTTTATATTGATTGATAGACATCGTAAAAATAAACGGGTTGACGTTTTTTTCTCTCAAAGGATTTAATGGCGCCGAGGTGAAAGTTTTTGCACGTACTGCGATGACACGCGTTTTTATTGAAAAATATGCAAATGACAGTAAACATTAATTTGTAACGGTTGATTTGTTAATATACGATCCATATTTGCATAATCACGGTGGAATGCACAAAGGGAAAATGGTACATCAGCCTGCTAATGATCGACGAGATGACGTTTACTAGTTTCATAATGTATCGGCAGTAAAATGTAAACGCTTGCCCATAAAATTTTTAATGACTCTATTTGAGCTGAGATATTTTTTTATATCTGCGGTTTAGGATTTAAAAGCAAACATAATAGTTACTATCGATTCAAATCTCGGTCATATAAATAATCATATAAACTAACAATAGAGACAATTAATTTAAATCCCGAATTCGAATTCTGCAAGTTTTTGTCAACAACGTTCGTTTAAAATTTTATTTTCCCTTTCCCACGATTTTAAAAGTGAGACAAAATGTTTTCAAAGGGTTGTTTTAAAGAGACATTTTCAAAATCTCGTCACGTTTCGTTACGGTTGGTACTACTGTTTTTGAATTGCATCAAACAAGAGTGACAGTTGAGCAGTGTAACGAATTGAAACTCGTGCGAATTTTTGATATTGACACTGATACAGAAGTTAGAATGGTGTGGCAAATTTCATAAATTAATTAAGGGGTCCATTCGATAGAAAATGTTGTGAGTCATAAATGAAAGATTTAGCAGATTTGAGAAGTGGTGAAATTAAATTAAATATTTGATGTAAATTCAAAACATATTATATTTTGACTACTTCAATTTAAAAAAACGGTAGTAATCTTGCTATATTAAACGAAACTATTAATAATAAAGTATAGTTAAGTATGACATTACAGCGGAACCCGCTTTTAAATGTTTATTCGTTAATTGGAAATTCGCACGAGGATTTTCATATTCCGGAATTTTTCAATAATCTTTATTGAATATCCATAGGAACATATTTTAAATATACCACAGTTTGTGTTCTAATTGTGTTTTAATAATAGCGTACCGGAGCAGCTTCGTCATCTCCCTCAGTTGCATACACTGCCTAAGATGCAGACGAATAATTGAGCAAGTCGTTCTTTTAGCAGGAAGTTATCAAGTAGGTATCAACACTAGAACTACACTTATTAATAATAACAACATGACTGTCGCAAAGCATGACTGGTGTTGCACAGAAACCAACATAATTGTACATAGCAATTAGATGCTACCAGTGGTGTTCGTAAAACCGGCAGCTTCTTTGCTTTACAATCTCGAGGGAGATGGTAAAGCTAAGAAAGGGTTTATCGCAATTTTATAAGATATGAAACTGGATTATGTGATGAATGGAATGGACTATGAAGACTTTGTGGTTGATTAATAAAATGTCAAATAAATGTTGTATTGGTATTGTGTATCAATTTAAGAAATATTATTGAATGATTGCAATTAAGCATAGGTTTCTACACTACTGGAAGAGATACCTAAATTTGATTTAATCACGATGGTCCGGTGTAAATCGTTGAACTTAACGTAATTGTTCAACTCGTCTGTTGTAAGTTTTTAATTCATCCTAATGGCCTAGTACTTGTTTTAAAGATTGTTATCTAACATACCCTCGGAAGTGCGATAAAGCTCGTAAAAATTTGCTTTTAGTGGTAATCAACCCTCGTGATATGTCATCGCGTAAGCTCTACGAGAATTTTATTACTGTGCGAATTATTTCTTGCCAACGTTACTTAATACGTCCTGCGACCAATAATAATATTATTAATATTAAATGTAAACATAAAAGACTTGTCTTTATATTACTATTAATCATTTTGATAATGTTACTTACATAGTCACGTTTTACGATGGAAATATCATAAACACTTTTGAATTATCCATTTATCATACTTCATACTTCCATTTTTCTCTTTTATGTTATTCTTCGCCTCTAATTATCTGAACTCATTAAACAGATAATCTATTTTCTGGTATCCCTCATTAATCACAGTATCCAACACTGCGAAGGTTGTAAGTCCCTGACAATTTCATTGGCCTGCAAACATCGCGTAAATACAAATTAAAGCGGCCAGATGCGGTTACTTGCGGGTCGTAACTCCTTTTTATTTTGTTTTATTGTCGCAAAATAAATGTTTCTGTGTATCTGGGACAGTAGTAAAGATAATTAGGGCTTATATTCTGTTGTTCCACAAATATATTAACTTGTTATTAGTTTTATAATTTTCGACACTATTTTCTTACATTTTTACCAGTTTCTAAAAATTAATTTGACCAGTCTTATATTTATCTCTACATCTATAGTTCTTTGTTTTCAATATTACGCCGCGAACATTTAAATATTAATTCACATATTCCACCTGTATTCTAATTAAAGTAGCAAACTATACTTAAATTAAGATATTGAAACAAATATTTAACTATACACAAATTATTGATTTTGTTTATTTGTTAGTTTAACCCGATAGTTACTGCTTCTCGTACGTCACATTTTTTTTGTCAAATACATTTTATAAAATTAAGTTCACAATTTTGGCATATTGTTTAGGTTTTTAATAGTACATATGTATATATTTATTGTTCTACCTGAATTTTCGTGTCATTCGAGCATACAATATGTAATCAACAATATTTTCACCCACCTGCAATTGCCCAAAGGTACCATTTAGATTATTATAATCTACGATACAAGGCGTGAAGTAATTTTACAAGTTATTAATATAGTCATAAAAATGTCTATATTAGTATAGATTTTTCATTTCACAACATTGTCAAAAATTCTTGATCATACTTTTAAATTGTATAGCAATGTTCCTTATGCCATGATTAAATTTAATTCTATACACAAAAATAAAAATGATCTTAAATTAAAATTTCCACTTTTTCTTTTTCATTTTCATAATTCTCAGAGAAATTCTTACAGTGTAGCCAATCAAGACATCAAAGCGAAATGAGATTCACAATTGAGGAAAAAGCGTAAAATTCAGTTAAAAAGGAAACATCAAAATGTTAGTAAGCGATACGAATAATACAATTAATTTTGTATTTATCACACTGACACATTGGCACTTTTGATGGGAAAGATACGGAACCCCATAATTGTGTTATGGTTATCTTGGTTCGCATCGAAAAGGAAATAATTGTAATTACATCAATTTGTCTGTATGCGTCGTGGATGTTTTGAGGGTGATATTTATTCTTGATTCTAAGTTAAATTAACGCACTATGGCTTTTTATCCTCGAGAGAAAAATATAATTATGAAAAATAAAATTGTATAGCTTGTCATATGCATATAAATATGACTTCAAACAATTATACCGTAAATCATATACAACTAATCTATAGGCGAAATTTGTGATCATATGCAATTGTTCTGTTTAAAAAATGTATTGAAATAATGGATTTAGGTGTCAGATAATTCTACACATGCACCCATTTATTGATAGATATTGATTATGTTATGAGAAGCTTAAGAGAAAAGAAAATGAATGAAATTGGAAGGAAAGAAACAAATAAGAGAAGAGAGAAAAAGAGATTAACAGAAGAATGGAAAAACCTTTTTAAGGAATAAATATACATATAATAAAAATTAAGACGAAGTATTAATTAAGACGAATTAGTAGTCTATATAATGTGTTTGGATATGAGAAACACAATTATATTGTCGAGTATTGCCTAGTAATCAAAGTAGAGTGTTCATCGAATGGTGGGATTATTGAGTAAAGGTAGGAGTAGATACAAGTGTTTCGCTGTAATAATAGTAAAAATTAACGTTTTCTTCTTTTTTTCGAAGTCTATAATATTTTAAATATTATCATCACAAAGCTTACTCGGCATTGTCATTATCGATTATTTTACGGATTACGAAGTATTCACAACATCTCTTGTATAAGAAGAAAACAATTTTCACACAAGAAGCCATTTAAATGAAATCATGTATTGTTTGTATTTTAAGGAAAAAAGAAACGATCGGAATAATGATAATTGGGTATCTCTTGTTATGCCTCTCTTGAATTTTCATTCTAATGATTTGTCTCCAATTACAAAATACTGACCATATTAATTGAATTCATTCATGCAGTTCGTTAATTGGATGCATTGACTTTGTAACACGAATATATTCGGAACCAATCTCGCTGTTCGCTCTAATTGCATATACGCCATAAAATAAACCTTTATGGAGTTCTAACGGCAAAGCGCGCACGTAATGTGGATCATACGTAGCGCGACAATGTGCTCATCCATGGTTAGTTGGTCAAAGAATAGCTGGTAATTCAATTTGATGTTTGGGTGCTGTTCGAAATATCAATTGTATTAGGATGGCAGCAGACCACAGTGCACGCCTGTAAAGTGCATCCCAGTCATATGCGACACTCAAGCGGAGTAATAAGAATTTAAATAAATAACCATCACGCCAGGTCCCTAGCGGGGTAGGCAGAGAGCACTGAGTGTCAAATATCTCTGTCTTTACGAACCTGACGTGCTTCGTCAAATAAGAATTTAACTATCATTTTATTTTTGTATTAATTTCCAAGTGCCATTTGATATTGATTGACAGCCGCCTGCGAAACAGTCTCAAGGACACAAGAGCCTACAGAGGGCCTACTCTTGATACGGACCACTATCTGGCTATAAGCCATTTTAGGGGTCTGTTCAAGAAGTGGAGGCATTGGCGTTTCCTTTTCGTGGCGGTTGAGAGGACCTAACATAATATTGTAACTTAACAATATTTCGAAGGTGTAAATTTCTGATAGGTATACAGTTTAAATTTAAAGTTTAAATCAATGTTTAACCATAAACACCGGATTGTAACTTTAATTACACCTTTTTAAACTGACCAATTGGGTGAAGGATCTTCTGTTAGTAGGTATATTTTTATTTTTGCAAAATTTAATACGATGTATTCGTCGATTCGATAAAACATCAGTGTTTAGTATATGAAAGTAAAGTTAATGTTCCAAGGGGTATTCTGAAGATGGCTGAATAATGCGAAATCGATTGCTAATTGTCACGATTATTACCGAATTTCCACTAATAATAGTATACATAAAGTCTATTCATTGTATACGCACTCTAGAATCAATTTGGTCATACATCCACAGTAATTTACTGGCAATAGAGCAAAGTGCGCGCTTAGGTCGAGATGGACGTTCAATTTGACTGTGGTTTTGGGGTAAGAATGATAATATTTAAAAGCGACATTGACGTGAACGAAAGGCGAGAGTTGTAACAACTAAATCGTATTTTTAAATATATTGAATCTAATAACTTACTAATAATTTAACTACGATGCCATCTTTGATACCGCAGACTGCAATGGGACTTGACGGTCCAATTTAGTCGTGAAACGAAATAAAAATTAAAGAACTCATAGATTTTATTACAAATTCCATACGAAATCTACAGATAATGGAGTATTTGGAGGTCATGTCGATCTTAAGTTATCATTTTTAAATATAGTCTGAAAGTTATTTCAAAAGATTGTAACAAACTAGTTACCTATTCTAAACGAGTATTAGAGCTGATAGTTAAATTATGCGCTATGCGTTCCGCAATAGTACGGAGATGCCCACAGTAAAACGTTAAAAAGGCTAAAATTAAAATAATAGTAAAGCAAAAGAAAATAAAATATGGCTCTATCTAACAGATTAGTAAAGGTTGCTTACGTTACAATGTTTGCAATCTACAAAGAAGGGCTTTTAGCATAAGTATCGATTTTCGGATAAATCAAATATTGTTATATCAAATTATACATAATATGTTCATACGTTTTGTTGTATCGCCAAAGCGAAAATTATTTTCGATAACTCCAAATACACTATGCTCACATTGGCACATAAATTGTGCGTCATAAATGTGACGGTCCAAGGGATGACGCGATGTTACACGTGCGTGACGTTATCGTAAAATTTTACGATAACGCAGACCACCGCGCGGCGGCAGACCACTTCCGACACTGGGGTTGGATTTTGATACAATAATACTGTTTAACATATTCTATAAATTAATTTTTTACTTCGGCGTGATTATTGGGCATAAAAAAATTGAAGTGCCTATCAAATTGCATTACATTCGTTTTCGACATGATACTGACCAAGTTGTTTTCATTTTCGACTTAGACTTTTATAAGAATATCCGCTCGATAGCGAATACGCTAAAATCTGTGTCCTAATAATTGAACTAAAAGATTTTCGTTTAAAATGTACATTTTTTGGAATTGACTAACGTCAAATATGTCACGGATATTGATAAGAATATTTACATAACTCTTGATACAAAGCGAATTAACTTAGAAATAAGATTTGTTATTTTCTTAACCATAGCATCGCCGATGTTACTTACAGATTTCAACACTGTGGGCTACTACACCTGCCACAAATTCCTTACAACATGATAACCATATATGAAAACCCACCCTACCAATAAATAACATGTATGAAAGACGTTATCACAAAAAATATACTCAACAGTTACTTGTCCAATAACTCAGCGCTTGCTTTCACCAAAAAAAGTGAGTTAACAAACAAAAAGATTTATACTTGAGAGGCTGATAAGTTCTTTAGAGCTCCTGGCTCAGTTCCGCAATTGAGGGAAGACGTTAAGTAAATATAGTGGAAAACCCAATAAAACTATATGGTCTAATCTCTAGCCAATATTTTCTTAGAGTTCCGATGATTTTCCTTTAAGGACGAGAAAACGTTGGAACGCTAAGGATATTCTAAGTTTTTTTTCCACGAATAGCAATATCTGCATTTCATACTTATGATGAGGATTCTTTGTCACATCACAAAAGTATTGCGTATTGGCATAACAATTCTAGTCGAATACAAATATAAAACTTTAGCTTATTTTATTTGCACAAGAATCTTTTGATCATACGTCATAGTTATCATTTTTTTTATCCTACTAAAATTGACCTAACTCCATAGATAACTTACTATAAATATAATTAAACTGGACTTATCAACGCGTGGACATTTTTTTAATAAAATTCAATTAAAGCCTTACGTTAGTTGAAAGAAACATTATTTACCTTCGGTTTCTTAATTTGATATCATAAAATGAAATAGAATCATGGGTAAACTCTTGTGACACCTGTTTGCTTCTCCCACTGCTGAGTATGGGACTAGTAGCAAAGCCGATCGTAGGATATTTTGTATGTCCTGAAATCCTGCCAGACAACTTAGCAGCTCTAACTTAACCATAATCAGACTGACTGATAACGTATTAACTCCTTCAAAGTAAAAAAATCTCTCCATAAGCTGTCACCCGTCCATATGGCAGTCGGGCTCAAAGTTGCTGAACTTTCCAAATAATCTAGAATAATTAAAATGAAACTGAATAAGACGGTCCATACAACGATTTCGAGAAGATTCCGCTCAAACGCTTCCACCTTGTGCTTTTATCGCAGCGGCGTTATTGTTACATCCGCTCTTATCTGCGAATTATTTAGGAGACGCTCTGTTCGCAATGAAATAAACACTCGTCGAAAGATAAAAATGCGGAAATGTCTCCTTTGTGATGAGCTTTTACTATAAGTACAATTCGTAAATATAATATATGTGGTTGTACATCATCGAACCATGCCTTAAGAATTATATTATATTTTTATTATTATTATATTGTTCTTTGACTGGACCGTTGGTACAGTGGTTAGAGTGACCTGACTGCTGACTGGTCGTGAGTTCGATCCCCACCCAGGACAAATATTTGCGTCATGAGAACACGCATTTGTTCTGTGTCTGCGTGTAAAATAAATATCTATAAAAGTATATTTACATGTATGTAGTTTATCAACCGTCTGGTTACCATAACACAGGCACGTTTAGGTGCATATTTTCGGATCTGAAGGTCGTGTGTGGAATGGTCCCAAGATGTTATAATTGCTATACATACATTTTACGTCTAACATTTATGGAACATCTTATTGAGGCATATTGAGACAAAAGAGCAAACACATTCAAACTCAAGATCGTCTAGTTGTCGAACCACTATTGTAAGCAATGCACTGTGGATCAAATGGTAATAAAATAATGAAATTTGTGATTTAACACAATGACCGGCCAGTTAGGAATGCCAGTAGTACGTATTCTCACGACGATTTATATGATCCAATGATCGGATTATGCTGACCATTGGTCAGTAGCTGATACAAAGGGTTATAAGACATTGGGTGCACGCTCGATTCGACAACTAATTCGATGTTCATGGTCATGGGAAAGGATCGTGGTCTACTCAAAGGGATGTTCTTTGATACAAGAGAAAACAATAAATTACATGATTTAAAATTTGAACAGTTTTAACGTTTATCGAAGAAAGTTGAAACTTAGTAAAGTTGTGTTTAATAAATGTCCTACTTACAGGCTAGGTGGCGCTAACAGTCGAATCTTGAATGCGTAATGTTTTTAAATTAAATCTTGTTTATTAGGCGATATAGGTTAAATTGTTAACCAGACTGTATAAATGGGACTGCCTGATAAATGACGATGCTAGGTGGATAATGATCACGGAAATAGCTAATGTATAGACTTTATTTCGTGTATTAAAAAATATATTGTAAATGCTTCAGCTGCATGTATAAAAAACAGAATAATTAATTAAAAGTATTTTAATAGAATGACTAGAGGCCTTAATCAAATGTAAATAACTGTACATATGTATAACATTATTTTTGATAAATATTTTATCATTTTAAAATTGTATTTACGTTTGGATATTTATTGTTATAAGTAAATTATTTTATTTTTGGTTCATTTTCTCATAAACTGTTTTATGGACAACTTCATTTTGTCTTTACATATATGCACACTAATATTTTACCACGCTTTATTAAATTTGTTCACATAGGAACTATAAACATGTTGAATGTATACATTACAGTAATATTATAATTTCTATTTGACGTAAATTCGCGTTTATTTATATTAGGCAATGAAGTTATATGCATGGATGGCAGTGACAGCGTTACGACTAGAATATTGTAAATTTTATTAATATTAAAAAATAATTTTAAATAATACCATCCCACAATACACAAATATCATCCAAAAATCAATACAACCGGCATCCCTCTCAATCCGGCTAATAATTATCTGACCAGCGGTCAATAATCGGATTTCGTACCGGTCCGCTCCTTCGGTAATGAAGTTATCGGACATGAGAACGGGGAATTGGAACTATTCTCATAGATTTACTCAATTCGCAATGGTACCTTGGTCTATTAGATCTTAATTACTTAGCAATTTAGAAATATACAATACCTATTACCACCCAAGTAAATATAGAAGTAATTCATTTGTGTCTATATACTCGTATGTACAATATCACAGGTCCGTGTTAAGTAGAAGCCATTTTATGGAGTGATGTAGTGTTTAACATGTCAAAAACAATATTCGAAAATCCATAAATGATTCCAGGAGCCCGTTGGTGCAGTTGTTAGTGAATCTGACTACTCGGTGGGGACTGTGGGTTCGATTGCCATCCGATATAACCATTTCTGGGATGAGAAGAATTGTTTCTTCCGTATTTTGATAGAAAAAATCTAAGATATTTATTACCATTATTATAAAGTATCGACCATAGTGCTAAGAGCTGAAACAATTCTTTGAAACAGTGTCAATGTGAGAAATCTCAAGAGCAGATATATATAAAGTTGGATGGATTGGCGGTCTTATGCAATATCGACTCGACTGTACCATGTATAACTTGGCGCATACTCCGAGGGGCAATAAAATTTGGCGACGACTGTACTTGTGTTCTGACGTTAGGTGTCTGGGTTGTAAGTACAGACACCAAAATACACATGAACATATTCGTAGAGCATCAAAACTACTATACTGATCTGAAGTGGAACTCTATGTGATATGTTGGTATTACGCAATAATCAGATCATCATATTATTTAACTTTAGGGTTCCTTTGCCATCATTGGTAAAGGTAAATAAAATTCACGAGGCGACCATCTCAGTTCTCAAGAGCAGCAGCGACTTTGTGACCAGCCTCGAACAGGGCAGATACTATTATTAACTAAGTTACACTTATAAACATTGACTTGACTATTGTTACTAAGTATCATTTTGCTGCAGTCCTGTTATCTATTAAAATTAAGTTGACGTATATATAATATCAAGTAATGTTATCTAAATGGACTGAACTTACCAGTCCACGTGTCAGAATTTCTGTAACGTACTACTAACTTTGCAATGTGTGTTTTGAACATTAAAAATTATTCCCCACTATGATGAGTTAACAATATCGTGCTGTGTAAAAGTTATTTCTGG
>DVPR01001152.1:0-11491 GCA_018239345.1 Oxynetra stangelandi | reverse complement strand
TATATATATATATATATATATATATATATATATATACATATGGGTATATGACATTTGTGGAAATGGATTTAAATTAAATTCGAATTAACATTGTGCTTTTTTGCTGTAATATGTTGAGATGAGTGCGCTAAGCTCGTAGTTATGACGTGTGCAGTCTGTGTAATGTCGGTGTCGCTGTTATAAATGTTTTCACTTGCATCGCCACAGCAAGAGGATATCTGTTCAATGTAAGTTAATTTGTTGTACATTATATAACATCCAATGTGTGGCTTACTCTTTAAATGCAAAATATTTATTCGTTGCTGTTAGATAATGAGATATATGGTTTGCGTGGCTACTGTTTTATAAACAAATAATTATAAAAACTCATAATGCCGAATTGCATTTAGTATTCATTACTTCGACGGAAAAATATATTTTTTGTTGATAGCAGCAATAAATTTGCGTATGCAATTGTTAAGTGTGAGTCATGCGAGATTATTTTTCTTATATTATAAATTTTTATTGGAGTTTGTCATATAAGTTTGTTTTTTATGGACAAGTCAATCAATATTCCACAATTTTACAGTTATTTTCAATTGTTTATTTTTAAACTGCACTTAAATGTATGTCCCAAAATACATTTAAATTATCATCCAGTACTAAAATTACGGCAAAGTTTATATATATTGGATAGTTCAGGATGGCATTGGATTAGTATTGTTTTGGATTGGATTGCGTGCACGGCAATAACTTTACAAACAGCATTAATAATGTATAGCACTACTTAAGCTGACATAATTTTATAAAAAAATAATCATGTAAGTGTCTGTAATTTGTTGGAAATAGCAAAATAATTTGCATGTCTGTTAGCTAACAAAGAGAAAGGGATAATTGCATTTCAAGGTAAATTTATACGACAACATATCGGAGTTTTCTTTTCAGGTGCGTTTCAAATTCAAATAAGTGAAAACTATTAGCACAAGGACATTATGAAAATTATGTGAGTGTCTTGTGTTCTGTTTCAGTATTTTATGTATTGTCAAATTTTATTGATTTTTTTTATATTACACTAGAAATTATAATTTTTATCAGCATTGTATTTGATTAAAACTAACTTTTGTATTGAACATTCGTATTATTATCCCTACTGGTTCTATTTAAAATTAAAATACACAAAAGATAAATGAGACTAGCTCAAGTGATGATTGTTCATCTCAGCAAAGACATATATATAATTAGAACGTAAATTATACTTGGTTAACATTTGTTTCTATTCAAACATTCGTCCGCCACGCTCCATAATTTCATTATATTTTGAAAATTAAAATACATCTTATATGAAGATCTTCATAAACATCATTTTTGAACAATATTAACAAGACATTTTAATTTACCATAAAGTGTGTATGTATTCACGTCCGTTGTGAATTAAATATCAATTTATTTTCGTTAGTTTACTCTCTGTGCATTGTTTCATAACGTATTATAAGAATTAAACTAACTAGCTTATGCCTGCGGCTTCGCACGAGTTAAATTCGGAGTAAAATCCCTTTCCCTATACCGTAAAGAATGTCATTTTGTCATAAAATTTAAGTTGGTTCAATAAATTTTCTTCCCATAAATAATATTATATTCACTCGATTAGGTGTTTCGAACTGTTCGAACTAAAAAGCGCTAATATTGTGTAACATGTCGCGTTAAAATTGACCACAGTTATACGAGAGGTAAACGAACCTGGTCTTATTATCATATAAGTAAATATCATACTTAAGACTGATGATTCGGTTACTGATTACAACAATTGCTTAACCATGTGGTACAGTATTCATTGATAGTTGATTAATTGACAGACATTAATTATACAGCTGCATAAAAATGTATAAAACAAAATTAATAATATACACAACATTTCATAAAACCAAAGTTTTATTAAAATACGATTTAATAGTGGTCCGAGACAAATCCAATTACACAGAGTAAAGCGATTAGAGGCGGCTTATATCGCGGTGAATATTTAAATTTATATTTCGTTAATTGTCGCTTTTTATTTATTCTTTTTTTTAACGACGAGACCAGCCAACCATCAGGATCACTCACAAATACATATACGGTGACGCGCATGGATATGTGTAACCGTAATCTAACAGGACTGTAGTAATAGGACCGTAAATGTCATTCTGTTCCTTCGGCTAGTGTGAGTCCTTAATATAAACATTACTTAGTTAGTGCCCATTGAAAGTAAGACCGCAAAAATCAGTATTTTCTATTGGTTGCTAACAACCCCGATGTGGACACAATGTTGCCATTAGCACCGTAAGTATAATACATGTTAATTTATATAGGTCGTGATAGCACGTGTTGTATTCGAGACTAGTGTTGGAGAGGACACTGATGCTGATGACTGAGACAGTTGTTTCCAGTATACGCGTGGACCGGAAACCACAATCGTCAAATCAATACACAAATTGTTGTAAAACAATTGCTTAACGTTAGAAATATATAGATACAGCGTTTTTAATACCTCGGGCGAAACGCATTAGACATATTTTACCACCTACATAGCTGGTACTTTAAATGAATATTTAAATATTTGTATATTTTTGGGTTGCTTAATAATGTTTTGTAATTTGTTTTACAATTGTGTCCGTTCACTAGTTAAGTTCTATTCATCATAGCTTTTGTTATTCGACTTAGTATTAAAATTATTTGAATTACTTAGTATTTTAGGTGTCCATGACCGTTTTAAATATTTAATGAGATATTAGTATTGCTATGTATTTTATTTGATGTATCGGAACAGTAAATTTTGTCAGCCGCCTTGACAATAAAACGTATCTATGGGGTCTGCAAAATAAGGGCGTAAACTAATCTATTACAGCTAGGCTCTACGTTTAAAAACAACGCATATCTGAGTATATTCAATGTAAAACAACACCTTATGAGGTTATAGGGACACCACGTGGAAGAATAATGCACAAAACACGCGTAAGGGGCGTCTTCTAAATGGATTAGCCGTGAAATCACCGAATTATTAGCCCTGATCGAGTTGCATATGAATCTTGCATTTTGATATAAACTTATCCTTAGCTACTTACATTATTTTATCCACAATTACATAAAAATATCTAAGTCAGATACTATAGTATAAGTATCTAATCCTTGATCAATTGCTTACATTAAAATTTGAGGCAACTAGCCTTCATAGTTATTATTAGGTTTTTAATAACTATCATTCATAACTTTGGACTATAATTTATACAGTTGGTAGACTTCTTCCTTTATACTTTTCCACTGTTAAGATAACAATATTTTTCCTCGTTAAATAAATATAATCTATTCTTTGTCTCAAACAACAAACTGGTGATGATTCAAAGAGCTTTAGTGTTTGCTGAACATTCCCAAGTGCATCGCGAGTGTATAATATCGGGGATATCATCGGTAACAATGTGTTATAACCGTGACATTATTATTCTACTGCACGTTAACTATATTTTATTGCGGTGCGCTTATTATATTGGCATTTCAATCGTAATCGGAGCCGGGCCGGTCAACGCGACTCGCGAAATATTATGTGAACATGTAGTGAACGTCAAGGTCGCGGGTGCACAGTTTCTTTCCAATTTTAGTACATACATACTTAAATACGTACATGAATCAAATTCAAATTATTTTATTCATTATAAGGTATGTATATATACACTTAATGAAGATCATGCTTTAGTCATCGTACTCCAATTTGGTGCGCCCTTTCAACCTATAGTAAACCCAGGCCCGTATTTCCCAATGGGCACTGTGGGTACATGCCTAGGGCCCCGCGATCGATAGGGGCCTCTTTTTCCTGCCAGACCACCAAACTATCACCTATATTTATCACCGGAAACTATATTTATTTTAAAAAAAATCATATTTCTAACAAATTAGTCCTATGACACAAACATAAAGGCCCCTTTAATCTAATGTGCCCAAGGCCTCTAAAAGCTTAAAAAAGGCCCTGAGTAGACCAGGAGAAAAAAGGAGGCGAAAAGAAACTCCCAGCACTCTTTTAAATCCAGCTGAGCCCCACGGTTTTGCCCCCGTGGAATATCACTGACAGGTTAGGTACGTTATATTATGTAGTTTCAATAAAGAGTGGCACGAGAAATGTCTATTTCGAACCATAAGAGCTCGCATGCCGATCTTTTTAGACCTAACTTTACGATATGGTACGTAAAAAAATGCTTTTGCATAGGAATTGCTCAAAATCCGTTTATAGTGAATATGTATCTCGCTAAAGTAGTAACCATGCTAAACAAGTCGTTCGGATGTATGCTTTCGGAGATCTCGTCATGAATGGTTACGGTTATTTATATGTAGATGGGTAATGTCCTATTGTAGTAATAGCGTGCTCCTGCACTTGTATGCGCAAAACACACAATGCTTAAGCTTAATGCCCCGTTATATCTTATGTAAGAGTTACGTCTAATATTTAGCTTTCATGTAAGCTGTAGTTCTTTATAAGAGGCTTCTTTTATGTATGCTACTGCTTCTTTACTCCACAGTTGTCAGAGATAGTGTCGTAAATAATTTTCAGATCATTAAAAAGTTACATCCATATATTGTAGTAGCATGTTGTGGATATTCAAAGACAACTTGGTTTTCTACTGCTCTTTTATTTAAAAAAAAATAAAAATAAAACTTATAGTAATTAATTTAATTAACGTACGGAATCTCGAATTAATAATTATATAAAACTCAGGTATGTTATATGATAATATGTTCATTAAATTCTACACAAGAAACAAGGAAGGGAACAATAATGTTGTAAATTTTTTGCAAGCGCCATTATGTTTTTCTTTTATTATTGGCGTCTGGGTGGACAGCGTATATTTTTGAAGCCGTCTCAAGTACTTGGTATTTATAAACATTAACAAATTTCATATTCATATATAAATTAAATTATATATAAAACGAAAATCTTTCATGACAAAAGTAAGTTACATAATTAACTACTGATATTCTTTACGTATCAGGTAGCGCCATCTGCACATGCGTATTGGTACTAAGTAGTGGATTACCATAGTAGTAATACATTTAGATTCAATTGTTTTCGGTGTTTAGATAGATGTCGCAGCTGTCAACTATATTTACATGGCGGTTTTGTTAGCTAAGTCCTTCGAGTTAATTTTATTTACATATCGAAGTTTCGATCTGCCCATTTTTACGATAATTAGACATATCATATCCTAACAATAAATCTAAAACAAAAAAAAACGCTTGAATTAACCCGTTGAAGGATAATAATGAATAAATTATAAATGTGTGCAAATAATTGAGCCAAATATTAGTCTATACACATGGAAAAAATACATCTACTCACATAACCATATATTTAAGCGAAGCTAAATATATTTTAATTTTTTGTACGGACTGGGATCGCGTCGAAGACCGTTTTCGCATAGACACTATTGACTGGCACTGATGGTAAATAAAACGATTTAACCTCCGTTTTATTTCTGTATGCTACTAAGTTGCGACATACAACAATAAAGGTTTGTATTGTTATGATTGGTAAAGCTATGACTACATGGACTAATTATTGAGACCTCGGTTTTGCCAAATTAATATTCGTTTCCCTTCATCCGTTCAACACTCCTAGCTAATTTCGACAGCGTCATTTCATCCCTTAATTAATTTTTTTTTCTATTTGCGTTGTCTTTCGCATTCAAGTTACAATAGTTTCAAATTACAATAATCTAGTAGAAGTTTATCTTCATTTACTGTAAACATAAAATATAATTACTACAGACATGATACATTATTTATTTTACAATTGATACTTAAATTTTGAATAAATTATCGAATAAAATATCTATGGAAATTAATGTAAATTCTAAGTATACAAACTTAATTGCGTTAAAACTAGACATACTCACAACTTTAACAACAATTTAGAACAAAACCTCGGAGCTTTAATATATAGGTTGTACCTACATATTTACAGTGAACAAGAAAGTATGATTCAGCCACGTGTGAGTGATTGATCATCGTTTCGCTCGACTTCGACGAAAGAATTTTATATTAAACTGTTACGGAACGGCACATCCGCCAAAGTTGCTTATAATGTCATGTATAAGTAAGCTTTTTAGGTGCTATCGTGTATCGTGCATAAGCAACCTTACGATTTTCACGTTCATATACATATATAGGTAACGTCTACTGATAAATCGTTTCCAGTAAGTCGTATTTAGATATTGCGATATCTTTATCAAAATAACAGTATACACACATATATATATATATATAATAAATAATAAATATGAATATATAATGTAGATGAAGCACGTCAGGTTTGCAAGGACAGAGATGTTTGGCACTCCGTGCTCTCTGCCTACCCCTGGCGTGACGGTTTTTTATTATATATATATATAAAAGACATTTTATGGATTTAATTTCTATATACAAATATATGATTATTTTTATTTGTATTAAATATTTATATAGGCTGGTAGTTAATTAATTGTGTTCCGCCGGCGGCCGGTGTGTTCAAACGTCCGCGCCCCAATTGTTTGGTCAGGTGTACTTTGCGGGAATTTGTTTCGCAATCAACAGTGTAGATACGCATTTGTAACTGCGTATGCAATATGATTTATTTAATTTATAATTGCTTTTTCGTCTGGAAATACGGGGAGGGTCATTAGACTTAAAAAAAAAAAAAAATTCTTTTTTTCGAACAAAGATAATACGGGTCGGCTGCATTAGGTATGATGTGTACTTGGATGAAAAATTATAATTTTATCAAAATAAATATTATAAAAGCGGAGTTTCTAAAATCGTATGGGGATTTTTAAAAAAATATGTGGGGTTTTTACTGAGATGTTTATGGCCTGTAATGATCAAGCAGTAACTATCAGGTGGATAAGAGAAACAATAGCTTCCTGACTTAAATGAAATACTAAAAACATTAATCAAATACCCCTTGCAGTCGGTACGGAAAGCAAAAGGCGTATTAAAAATTACGTTAGAATCGTAATATTAAGCTACATTTTTAACTAACGTGTCTGTTAATAAAAATCTCACCGTTGATGAAAGTGCGTGCAGCATGATACATGAGTTAAGAGGCTGAGGGCGATAAACATCTTACAAACTTTCGTAGTAAACGGATTTTCCGGCGTTGATTTAATGCGCGCTTAGTTCGCGAATCAGAGACACTAAATATAGCATCCTACAAAGCTCTTTAATAAATGTATCATTGTAAAGTTGCTCTATAGAATTCTTGAAGACAAACTGTTATAACGCCGAGTAGAAAATTAAATGTATGCTTGAACTTAATCATTTATACAAGCACTCGTTTATATACTTTCACAAACGGATTATTCAAAGAGATGAATATACATATATTGTATTACAAAGTAATCAAAGAATTATAGTTATGTATGCATAAGTATGTATCCTGTAGGAGAACGTTGAACATAAACAAAACGTTTTTTAGAGCGAGAGATTTGTTGCCACTCGTAAATAGGCTGGTTTTATACTGAAAATAGTAGTCAATCAACGCTTTTTATTTTTATTAATTGCAGTTATATATACGGATGCAATTTATTTTGTAAACACGAGTAAATTGCGATCGCAAATTGCTGACATATGATGCATATCGCATCTAATTGTTTTCGTCATTCCATACTGTTAAATACGAGGATATCACGTGACCAATATTTGAATTTTAATCACTAAAGTTGTCGAAATGTTTCGGTGTTGCCGAAATTATTCCGTTCCTCATTCCCCATCCTATCCAATTAAAGCGAAATCAATGAAACGAAATGAAAGATATCGAACTTTTATAAGTCCAATGAGAGAATTCTTAAACACCCATTTTCTGTGTATACCGTACTAATTAAAAGTCACTTATAAAAGGTGGGGACTTTGAGAACTTTATCAGTGCCTATAGTATTAGCAGATTTTTTTTTTGTCGCTTTCCTTACTTTGCATTTATTAAGCATTCCAATAGACGAGTGCACAATTGAACGTATATTATTTTCTTTAGACTATATTCGTATTGAAAATGAAGGAAGATACAAAGAAAATTTACTTATTCCTACGTATAGAAAAAATAGACAAAATGACGAAAAAATGCAGGATATTTGTAATGCAACAATATTAAACGATTCCATATAAAAAATATTTGGAGTTCGAAAAAAGGGCATGGTGCCTCTAACTATTAATTTTAAATACTACGTTTGTTCATCCACCCACATCTTAGATTAACAACAGCATAAAATCTACCTTTTTGTAGGAGTAGAAATACCTACACTACGGTAGTAAGATTGCAATCAGTATTAAGTTTAAACTTCTTGCATGATCTTTGAGTTTGTTAGTTTCTAACAATGATTTTTATTAAATTAATTTACAATAATCAGGGAGTCATTCATTCATCCATCCATCAGCCTTTTTCAGTCCACTGCTGGACACATGCCTCCTCTAATAGGCGCCACTAACTGCCATATTGAGGGGGGGTTTCGCCTAGTTACCGCGCATGGTACTACGTGCTGGTGACCGTAGTAGATGGTCGAGTTACAAACAAACAACCAGAAAACAATTAATTAGATTAATTTATTAACAATGGATTTCTTAACAGTAACGCCTCATACAATAAATAATGCTTGTTACATTAGGCAATAGTACTGGAGTATAATTACCTACATAAAGATGCAATAATTACATCTAGATTTTTATAGAACAAAAAATTTAGTATCATTTCATTTATTCGCGGCCTCAACTAGACTCGAATTCAACGTAGCGTTGAGAATTTATGAGACTTATTTACACAACGAGATAGCACAAGATTCCATCCAGTTAATTCTGTAATTAATGTAAATGTCGCCTGGATGTAGTATCCGTGTTGAGCTTTATAAAGTACTAGACACAAGAATGTACAGTTTACTGTTGAAATAAAGGGGACGGTCGAATAATAGTGTCTTACACGTACAAAATAAATCTGGTAGCGAGATCTCTTGAAATCGTTTCTCTATCACTTCTCAATACAAAAGATCCTCCGGCACTTTAAATCGAAGGTTACGGTTATTATTGGTTGTTCAGAATGGTCAAAATACTTTTGTCATACGATCAACCGATAGTCTGTTGTTCGATAATTTTCCGTACAGCACCAAGCGGTAAAAGATATGGGCTCAGCATTGAGACTAAAAGTTCCTAGTAAATATCTCACATGCTGGGTAACTTATTATCTCTCTAAATAGTAAGTATATGATAAATATCAGTGAAATGACACCTAATTCTATTGTGGTATCATTAATATTTATATAAAAAAACTTTCGTAGACAGGACAAATTCAAAAGTTTTTGGAGGTATTCACGATAATTGGATGTTATATAGTTCAGTCATATACACATTTAGTTATATATTATTTATTACACAACAGTTTTGAATGGCATTTTCTGCCAGTCTACCTTTAAGCTAAACCTAGACGTAGAAAGACGGAAAAGAAGTAGACGAGCGTAAGGAAGAACCAAGAGTTAGCTTCTTATCTTACAACTTCAAGTTTCGAAATCTGATGTTCAAAAATATTCGTTTATGTATTTTAAAATGACTTCGTAAGATTTTGGGGAAAATATATTTTCTTATAGTTCTATACTGACATCTTTAATACAGTTCTATTTACGATTGTCCATAAAAAGTCAATATTTTATAGTGACAATTTAACTTCAATTGATACTCCCATATGATGGTTTGCTACGTGTGGTGTTACACAATTGTTACAAATTGAGTAAGTTAAACATAAATAAGTTAAAGATAAACCTCATTTCACAGACATTGCATACATTAAAGAACTTTCTATGCAAAATAATAGATATTATATACAACTATTCTACGGAGATGTTTTTGAAATCGACATCGATGTTTATATAGAACGGCATTTTATTGCTTGTAAAACGTCGCCTAAACGTATTTATGTTTCCACAATAGCTAAAGTGCTCATAGGTAGACGGAGTGTGTGGTGGTCGGAATGTCAATATAAGAGCACTAAAGCAGCCTCCCTTCGTCTCGGCGCGGGCTAGGGGCGCGAATGTCGTGTGTACATAGCAATATTGGTACTGCCTCCGCTAAACGTAAATATGGACTCAACAATGGCATAAGGAATTTCTCAGTCACCACAACTTGGAAATAAACACGGACGTGCGATTACAATTCATTGGGGCACTGTTCAGCGCTAGAAGAAAATCATGTGATATTTTATAAGGCTGTATTCTTGTAAAAATTGTAAAGTTTCATGAATTGAGTTATAAATGTGATTGTGATTAGAACCACTGTTGCGCCTATTTATTTCGATCGCTTGGCAGTCGTCTTGGTTTTTTTGTATTACAGCTTGTTCGGATGGTGGATATACGAAAAAATGTTTTTTTAAAATATTAGTTATCAGACGATATCCGTTGAACGTTGAGAGAAATATGTATGTGTCGTGACAGAGTAGAACAAATAATCAAGCGATGAACTAAAACTAGCTTATATATAAATTAAATATCAACTGTCATATTACATAGCCTACCAAATATTTTCATTCATAATATAAACAATATACAAATGTATATACATATATTTTAAATATTTTGTACCAAAGCAATTGTTGCAATAGTAAGTATTACAAACACACACTGTTGTAAATTTTTAAGAAATATTATTAATATTAAAATACGATTACAAATAGAACTTTATCAATCATTATATTATTAATAACAGTACAGTTTTGTTTCTTCCGAACCATTTATAGGTGTGTTATTCAACCTTCGGCGTAGTAAAGTGACTCCTAGTAAGCTGCTTTCTGGCACTCCGCGAACGTGATGCAAAATTTTAAACGACAAGGAATTAGGAAGGTAGCTTACAGGAAAATAGGTCGGAACATTTCTTTCGAGAGCAAGATTATCCCCGCAATGTAAATATTGATACTTTGCCAGAAACAAGAAAAGGTCCACGGCGACTAAGAACGTCGCGGTATTTAAAATGTATACAAAGCATTATTGTATGCGTATTTACAGCATTAAATGTATTCGTATTTATAGTGCAAAGAGAGAGTATTATAAATAACGGATGTAATTGTTTTTAGTTTCATTTCTGATAAACCAAGCTCAGACCTTAATATTCGTAAAAAAAAGTTTGAAATGTTCTAATTTGCTTAGAATTATGTAGTTTCGTATTCAATACCATACCATTCCATATTTGATATATTAGTATTCAAGATTGAAGCTGTCGCTTATCTTATCCGAGTATTGTTTTATTTGAAATTACCATCATCATGATAAGTACACACTTAAACTTGGCTTTAGCTCATTTTACGGTGACTTCCATCCAACCGACTTAAGATTTCATTTGACTTTGTGTTTTGGGAACTTTAAAACTCGTCTCGTCAATGTCAGAATAGCCTATCATTAGTATTAAGTGAACTTTATAATCGACGAATGTTTCACAGTAGATAAGAAACCTGAACAATTTTATTATGAGAGTTTATTAACACGAGTAAATT
>DVPR01001151.1:0-11497 GCA_018239345.1 Oxynetra stangelandi | reverse complement strand
CAAATAGAATCGTGTAATATAAAATTAACCCTGTTCCATTTACTATCAAAGGATACGTTCTTACCCCGTAAAATATTATAAGGGTTGTGGAGAACATGATCAAAACCACCCATCTGTGTATCGTGAGGCATCAAGTAAGTCGGGTGGAAAATACTTTCATCGTCCAATCGCTCATACGCCCGAAACTCGCAGTATGATCCTCAGTTATTGGACTTCCCAAGGTTATGGGTGGATTCAAGTGTCTGACTTAGTGACACTTTATATGCAATATACTCTGGTATGTGTAATAATCCAAGTCGGAACGACGACGCTCAACCCGAATAGATTAGTATGATATATTTCGATAATGATTTTTGAAACTATTTTATTTCAAATGTATGTGTCAGTTTCAGCCTTTTTGTACCTGTGTGTTCTCGTAAATAGAAAAAAAACTTGGCTATACCATATCCAGATATCACAAATTCAAATACCAGCATAAATCCATTCTTGAAATGAAACTCTCATTCGTCCCTCATATAACTCAGATTAAAATACTCCAATGTATCATCCGAATGTCCCCCCGAGGGGCTTACAAGCCTTTACCGCTCACCCCATATCGGAAACTTATTACCCCACAGTATTATCTTCTGTTATCATACGAAAACAATTGTATCATCATATGTATATATTGTGATGAAACGTTTATTGCCGTCCGTTTATATGCGTCGTATCTTTACGGTATTTTCCTCGACAACCGTACTCAACATTTCTTGTATCCACTGAGATGAATTACGGGGGTGGGAGGGTAGTTTCGTGAAATTAGGGTTGCTTAAATTTCCCTTAACTTTTGCTGCCTACATATAATCATGATGTAATAACCAAACGAAATATGTATATAGCGTAAATCTTCACCCAGCAATAAGCCCTTGGATATGTTTTACGTTACTTTGAGAATAAGTCAGCTTAATAAATTTCTAATTGTAACTGAAATACATATGATTATTCGGTTGATGCAGTGGTTAGCGAAACTGACCGATAAACTGGCACATCTGGGTGTAAAAAATATATATTTCCTTAATAACATCATAAGATTTACTCTAGATGACACTATCTTTTATACCATGCTCGTGATGGAAAAGCTTCATTTTTTAATTCACAGCGCTCTAGACGCCCGCTGGGGTAAGACCTTTTTACATCCCACCACTAACACACTTGGTGTGAGCGCCGACATACTATAACGCTTATAAAAAAATTGCCATTAACTGTTATACACCTAAATACCGACCACGCTCTTCTTTCCTAAGTGCAAAGATCGTTGGCCATCTGCAACCACAACAGGGCCGGGTCGTTGTACGAATTAACCACATCTATAACGCAAGAACTTAACGCCACTAACGTTGTGTAAGCTATCATGAGATATGAATGTTAAGTGCATTATTATAATAAACGATCCCCAGAAGCTAGATCGACGCGGTTTGAATATCAATCGCCTCTGAAAGTAAAAGTTTGTGTGTAACGATAGTTTCACTGAGTGAATCGCGAGACGTCCACACTTAGTTCACATCGGTAACTTACGCAGCTCAGCTATCGATACGGCTAGTTCAATCAAATAATATTTTTATATTAATGATTTTTTTAATTGATTTATTATTTCAATAGGATTAATTCACTCGTTTAATCGATTTGATTGGTACGTTTACTTGATTATACCACCCATTTGATTGTTCCATTAATATAATAATTGTTCCATTAATTAAAATGATTCAATTATTTGATTGATTGATTACCTTACCAATACCCTGAAATCACATTACGAAAATTAGTTTTTTTTTAAACTCATGTACCTAAATTTATTTCGAAACAATCCTCAGCACACAACGAACAATAAATATCCGTAAGGATCATATATTAATAACTTTACACAAATATTCGTCCTGGATGAAATTCTCATCACCTCCGCTCCAGCAATATCGGTAACCACAAGACCAACGCCCGGTCGACAATGGCACCACCGGATTTACCCACAACAGTGTAGCTCAGGTCTGTGCTAGATCGACCGGCGGTATGCATTCCTAATCCAATTGAAACGGACGAATCTAATCATCAGGTTAGCGCACCATAATCTGGGGCATTCTATTATGAATTTTAACAGACTAATTGTATTTTTGCCGGCAAACTGAATGTTTACTTAAGCGATAAACGATAAATTATAGTTTTCGGTACACATTTAATTTTTACTACATATTTTTCACTACACTTTTTGGTCGCAGAACGATCTGAATATTACTAAAGTAGTTAAATATTCACATAATAAAAGTGGTATTTTTCATTATACAATATCTTATCTAACTTTTTAAATCTATCGATGTTCAGGTATAAATAAAATAAAATTACATCATTATTATTAGCATTGGAATTATTTTAGTAACTATGTCGGCGCACTATGCTAACAAGCAAGAATAATTTTCTATTGCTTTTTTTGTGAATAGAGTGGGGAACGGGCATGCAGCAGTCACGAAGGACCACTGCCGCCCATAGACGTCTGCAACCGACCTCGAACAGGACTATAGGAGTAGGACTGTTTGTTATAATTAGTTAATAAGAATATTTGTAGGTCAATATTCATAGAACGGGACTGCAGAAATGGAGCTGTTCGTAACTGTTGTTAATGAATACAATCTTATTGAAAGCACACCAATAGGACAACTAGGATTTTTCTTATTTGAGTAGAGTGGCAAACGGGCATGCAGCAGTCACGAGTGGTCGCTGCAGCCCATAGACATCTACAACCGACCTCGAAGAGGACTATAGGAGTAGGACTGTTTGTTATAATTAGTTAATAAGAATATTTGTAGGTCAATATTCATAGAACGGGACTGCAGAAATGGAGCTGTTCGTAACTGTTGTTAATGAATACAATCTTATTCAATGCACACCAATAGGACAAGTAGGATTTTTTTTTATTTGAGTAGAGTGGCAAACGGGCATGCAGCAGTCACGAGTGGTCGCTGCAGCCCATAGACATCTGCAACCGACCATTACCAGAACTGTACGATCTGAATTTGAAGCAGGCTATAATTAATGTCCTAATTCAGATATTTGTCACACAATGACGCGAGACTCGCGTGACTGGGCACGTGATGCATGCGTCACGCTAGTTGTAACACGTCCTCTCACTAAAGATAATAGGAGAGTGTACCGCCTGTCATCTTCTACTCATTAATTTGTCATAGATTTATGATTTTATCTTAATTTGTAGCGGGTAAAAACACATACAAAAGAAATTTTGTATTATGGTACTGCTTATTCTTAAAGAAATTTCTTCCAGCGGCAAAAGAAACGGAAAGTGGATGATGGATTTAATGTATCACGATAAAGCTGGTGTTGAAAAACGTATCAAATAGGAGAAACGGATTATTTATGTTAGGTACAGTTATGTAGATAGTTTAAACGGTGTTAATGGTAAACAAAGATTTTGTGCACCTATTCGGCGCCACGTTGCTTGCTTTTAAATAATAATAAAAACTTTATAATTGTAAAAAAAATCACAAATTAAATGTACTAACAGTTTATTCAAAATTTATCGGTGTACATATTTATATCTTCATAAAATGTTCTTCTTTTCATTATGATAATTATATAACCGGCGTTTTCGCTTTAATACATTGAACCAAATAACGGCTAGCTCTGATAACATTTTAATCTCGTGTCCGCTATCAACATGCGACCAAGACCTCCGTACTAATGATATGATTGCGAAGATAATTTCAAAGTGGAGGCATCCATTTGTGTAATTAGCAATTAAACTGCTTACGAGCAATTTCACGTTGATCCAGGCCATCGGTACAGTATGCCGGCGGCCATGTTGCCTCATTTAGATGTATAGGGTGACCATGATTTATTTATATGCTTTAATAAAATAAAATATGAGTTTTGGAACGAAAATATCAATATATTCGTGAAATTGTAATGAAAATTTTCCTAAGTTATGATATATAAAGTAAGAAAATAAAGAAGAAAATAGAAAAATATGTATTTATTCGCTCAATAAAATTTTGTAAAGAAATATTATACAAAACATTTATTATAAAAACTATATGCTACATATATTGCTACAGTACCACTTAAGGAACAGGTTCCTCTCATCTTCGGCGGCGTCACACGACGACTGAATACCAGTAAACTCATTTGATTTTTGTAATTTTAATATTTCTTACATACCTATATAATAACGTCAGTTCTCTATTATTCTTATTTTGCCTGAACTACTTACATCTGTAATTATTATGTATTTACAAATAATATATACACACTACCAAAAGTTAATTAATCAATAATTTTATAAGTATTAAAAAATCTCCTTTTCTCATTAATAAATTTTATAAATATTACATAACATTTATATTTATAAATATTTTATAACAGTTGTAACTACTCGTAGTTACGCCTTCATTATGAATATTTCATTATTAAAGCGTGTAAGGAATTTCTAAAAATTGTTATACACACCCTAGCGAGGGATAATTTCCACATCGTGATGTGGTTTTGATGCCATCCTCATGTCGCGACAACGTCCACATCCGTGACCATAAATGTACTACTGCTTGAAAGAAGTAATTATTCCTGTCCATTCACCGACCGATTCGGCACAACATTATTTTTTTTATGGTAACTCCTCACGATAATAGTCCTATTCGTTTTCAGCGCCCTATTCAACGTTTCTGAGGCTCTTGACCTGGTATCTATGATTTAAAAAAGATATCCTTTTGTAAATTAAGTACCAGCTTGATCATATTTTACAACCATAACCTTCGGATGGGAATCGACCCAAGAATACGTCGCTGGGATAATAACTATTCAACCATCTGCGAATGTCTGCCGCTTCCATGTTACGCATATGATGTAAAATAGAGTACTCTATTTAAATTTTCAAAGAAATTAAACTCTGTTCATAATTTAGAAAGTGTATAAAGAACCTTCAATTTCATTTCACTTATCTTCCATTACATTACATACAAATTCATTAAATCTATTAAACATAGACACGCTAATCTGATAAAACTCATTAAGCTCGTTCACCATTGCAAGCACATACTTGTTGAAATTATGAAGTACGATTCATGAAAACGAAATTCACAAAAATAAAAGACACGAATTTCATTAGTCATGTTACTCAAAAAAAAAATTACTGTATAAGTATATATTTGTCTATAAATAGTTTATCTGTCTAGTTTCGGATCAGATAACCGTATGTAGAAATGTCTCAAGGCATTTATTTGTGCGTATAGAGCCAATTAAACTCTTAGAGGTCTATAGATCCGGTGTATATTGTCATAAAGAAAAAACAGGCTCAGTCAAGCTTATTGTGAGCTTAATCATGAACGTTATAGGCGTTATTATAATAAATAAATAGCCGCAGAAATTAAACTGGAATGGGAACTGAAATTAGTTTACCGAAGAATATAATAGCGTTTAAAATATTATTTTCCAACATATGTTTATAGACAGACAGGTTATAAACAGAATATATGCAAAAATAAATTTAAAACATAATATACACAGGAATAAATTTCAATTATACACTAATAAACATAATATAACATAATATATTGAAGCACGTCAGGTTTGCAAGGACAGAGATGTTTGGCATTCCGTGCTCACTGCCTACCCCGCTAGGGGCCTGGCGTGACGGTTATTTATTTATTTAAACATAATATAAATATACACAAATATAAGCTACTTTACGGACCGTCTCAAGGCAGCGCTCTAAAGTTTCTCCAACCGAAGAGAGTCCATTGCCAGAACACCAGAATAATTCTCGATAATAGAGTATTAATTTTGAAAACCTGCCGTCTCCAATAGCTTGGAGATTTATCCGACCCGTTTATCGGGCTGGACACAAACTTTACCAATAAACAGCCATCGGGCAGCTCCCCAGTGATTTACAACCGCGTATATTTTGCTTTACGACCGCCCAATTTGGGTTACCCTGTTTTTTATATTTTAAGCATAAAACGATCTCGATAAAACAATTATATTGAATGGAGATTACTATTTCGTGACTTCCCTTTTGTTTTCTGAACGCCAATCCGGGCTACTGTCTACGATAAATTTATTGTTTGTAAACTGTTTTTTGTTCATTAATTTATATTGAGTTGAATACATATTTAGATCATGTGATTTTTCTGTAAAGACTGTTTCCAAATGTTTTTTTTTTATGGGATTGACGGTAATATTCCAAAAATCTTAAGCGTATATATAAATATTAAAATACATAACTAGGCGAAAGCCAATTTCATATTTAAACTATTTAAATTCGGCTCACTGTCCGGCACGGGCCGGTCCCAGGACTATGAGAGCTCTGAAAGTAACTCCAGTTTGTTTCTATAATACGGATTAGTGCCGAACACACTCGTCAAAGTAATTAAAAATGTCTTACGAAAATTATCACTTTCAATTGTTTTACGTTTTACAAGTACGAGTAATTTACGTTTAATGGAAATTATCACTTTCAATTGTTTTACGCTCTACGACTGGACAATGTGGAACCAGTGGACCCACAAACACAAATAACTTTGAGTCGCGGTGAACTTCGCGGAATGCCCAACAGTGGACATGTATAGGCTGGATATATGTTGATCTATTTTTCAAACAGCAACCACCCTGTACCCTCACGAACCAAAACTTCAAGCTTTCTGTGTGACCATTCAGTCTGCGGAATGAAACTTTCTCATGTGTAACGATATTTTCTTTTAAGTTTTTACCGCTCTTATTTCAGTGGCGCTTAACATACACGAGTAAAACGACTTCGAAAGACCAACATCGTGTCTAGAATCGTGTGAGCGAAAAATATTTAATACGGGAACATAATTCACAGTGCGACCTTACAAAGGAGACGTAATTTTTTGCGCTTTAAAAATTAATGCAATATCTTTTATACGGCACATATTCTCAACAAACATTTGCGCTACGGTTGAGTGTCATCAGCCCTCGAGTATCGTCAACAAAATAGGGGAATAAATGAATAAGTGATTTGTTTCTGAGCGCGTGTATTTCGAGTGTGTCATAGTAACTATTATTATATTAATGATATTGATAGAATTATAGTATGACTACTTAGTAAAATACTATTATTAACAGTATTTTACTATTGCAGTATGATATTACAAATATCCAATATTTACTAATACATTGACCCACTATGATATGCGCATCCTTGTCAGGCTAGAATTTCAACAAAAACTGTGTTAGCTTTACTGGTATTATTTCCTTAATTCATTATTTCAAACATTACTTACATTATTTAATGGACACCAAATAATTAGACCCAAAATAAAAGTGGGTGAAAAGCAAAATTTTCCATTAAATATATTATCCTCTACTAATACGATTAGAATGTCAAGACTAGATAGTGATTAACATTTAATTCAATTAGCCAGACAAAGCTGTGTAAATTACTGTCTCCGTGTTGGTTTTGTTTACGCTGAAACGAACCTTCAATATAATAATGGAATTGAATAACAATTGAATAACAAGAAACGTAGAATAACAATGATTTTAACAGTGCGCGGGATAAAATATATGAATGAAAATTAAATACGACATTTTGTGCTTCCTGCCTACGTTTTAAGTATATCGTACGTGTAGACCCATGAGTGAAAAGAGAACAGATATCAAATGTAGAATGCTCTCATAAGAAAACAGAAAAACGGGAGCGATGAAAAGAAATATAAACGTAATTTTACAAAAGACAAAATTTATATTTTCTAAATTCAAATTTTTTTTAATGTATTGTAATAAATACTTTAACTTTCCACTGTTTGAAAGGGTCATAGCCTATCAAGCTAGGCTCTGTTTGTTAGGTCCTATTAAATCTCGGTTACAGACGTCTTTTAGCGCGGTCACTTGTGTTTGATACACGCCCATTTGCTACTCTCTTCACATAAAACCGCGGATTGGTAGAGGGTTTAATTTAATAAAGGTTTGATGTATATTTCCATTGTTTCAGCTGCACTCCGAATACCGCAGCACTTACAGATGGCACGAGTACAAAGAGCAGCAGCAACAGCAGGGCGTGGTGAAACAGCCCGCGCCCACGCCGCCCACCGCGCTGCCGATACCCAGGGGTAAGACTGATTAGATGTTTTTCCCACATCGCAAACAGATATTCACGGCCCCATCCACTATAAAGTATAAGATTTCATTGTTAGCAGATTAAGGGCTATCAGAGCATTTTACTTGTCATCCATTCAAGTCAAGGATACCTCAGCGCAAATTAGCAATCATGTACCATATAAAATATTATGGAGAACATTTAAATATGCAGATTTCTTCAGAATGTCTTCGCCATTATAAGGAGCTCATATGTATGCATATATCACATATGTATGAGATACAGAACATTAAAACTTTACAGCATTTGTAGACATTTGAATACTGATCTCTTGATACCCCTCTTCCGTCACCACTCATGTCATTCGCCCTCCTGACCTCCATTTGTTCGGGACATTGATCATTCAGTGATTTTTCTTACACATTTATCTAGAGATAATCTAAAATTTTCATGCTTCATAGAAATCAATTCACTCTTAAAACTTCATAACTTTGTAAAATGAAAGCCTTGAACGTAAAATAATAATAAACAATAATTATATTTTTTTTATACAAATGTTGTATTTTAAATATATGGAATATAAAATGTTAAACTATAAATAGAGTATATTTAATAACCTCATTTCAATTAAGAACAAAAGAGATAAAACATTGCGAATCTCACTTGTTTCTGAAACTTGGTAATGTTAAATTCTCATTTCGACACCGTTGACAAACTTTCTGAACGGTATGTAAGTAGGACGCTACTTAAGTGTTCCATCATTAAAATTAAGTTACAACTTCGTATTATTTCACTCAGGATGCTTTAAAGGAAAACCTATTTTAATACTCTTCAGAAATGATCAGCCGGTCGAACAATTCTTCAAAAATTTTCCACACAGCCAAGATTCAAAAGTAAATAGATTTATAAAGAACAGTTGTGAGCTCAATTCGCCTGAGTAACTAAATCTCTTGCAACGCGCACTGTCTTTATTATATTTATTATAAATGTAAATAAGATTTACGGAGACTGGACGAATTTTTCAAGGGAAACATCTAATATATTTAGACTGATATAAATAATGGTCACTACTGATATTTAGCTGCTTGGCATTTTTTACAGGTAGGAAGTATCAATACTTTGTTGTAATTGATATTTTCTCTAAAGTCTATCAACGCGTATTTAGCCATGGTACCTTAAGACTTAAGCCTTAAGACTTCTCATTCTGAGAGGAGATCCATATCTACGAGAGGAACAATAAATAGGTTCATGATGATACTGAGAGTGAAGAGGGCGTTGCTGCCTGTAGCTAGTATAGAATAAAAATCGATTACAGATGAGTAAATATCCATACGAACTAAAAAGATTAAAAATTAAATTAGAAAGATTTTTCGCTTAGTGTATCTGCTATGAGAATGGCCAAGCTAAAAACAGTATAATATGTTGTTTCACTGTTTTATACTGTTTACCTTCTGATTATTTATTCAAACTGGGTACATTTTATTAGTGTATCATTTTAATAGAGTAATTCGGATGGAAATATGAGAAGAAGCAGCACTTGCTCTCTGATGAACACTAGATTAACTAAATTAATTGACTCGTATATGGAGGTACTAATGTATAATTATCGTTTCCCAGGACCCATGGAGCCGGCGATGCCTCGTCGCAAGAAGTACCCGGGCGTGGCGTACAAGACCAACGAGCTGTTCGACCCGGCGCCGGCTGAAGACATCCGTCCGCACCAGAACTCGGCCTTCGACCGCGCCCGGGTGAGGCACGACATGTTACGGCCACCAGACATCTTCCTCCTCAGTACATCCGTTCACTACAATGCTTGGGTCTACATTTTGCGACTTAACCAATCACTCTCACCTCAAAATTGATTTCAATAATCTACTGTCATTCATTATCTGTTTTTATCCAATCCATTTCAAGGAACCTTTCATTAGGCTTGGTCACGGCACGGTTCTCAGCACGTCATTCAGTTACCACATCATTCGCTAGTCTCTGGGCATTAAATCCGCTCTTTATAAAACCTTCTTATAGGTAAAACAATAGTGAATAAATAAATAAATGATTATTGATGTCATCGGCTTAACTCTAAGGTGTAGACTTCTGCATTCTGTACTCTCCTTAATTTACCTAACCGTCCTTCCCACCGCTTGATTGAAATGATGATCGTTTACTACTTAATAAAGATTATTCAGTGCTTAGTCTCAACGGCCCTTTATATGTTTATCACTTTAGAGTTGAACTTTAATTACATTTTGTAGAAAGTTACACACAATTAAATTATACGGTTTCCGCGACCGCTATATAATGAATGGATCTATATTATTTTAGATTCCCTATTTTTATTAAGAAATAACCTAAATACATATGGAATGGTCTTATTGTCATATGTAATACAATATCATTGTGTGGGCGGACGCAAACTTAAGAAATATAGGTATTGCATAAATCATATCAATTACTAGAGAAAATTTTCGTTTCGTAACACTATATGGTACTCTTATTCAATTGTCCCGGTTTTTCACTTAAATCGTCTGAGTGTATCGTCTGAGGTTGGATTAAACGTGCAATATTATCTTTTTATACTCAGAACAACATAACATTTACGGATAAAAGATATTTTGGAGCAACTTGAACGTAATCCGGCTGAGGAGCTTTTAGTGGATTAACATAAGGTGTTTTTGTCTTAACATATAATGTCGCTGGATAAACACCAGCGGTACTAACTTTGCTATCGACATTTGACACACCTAATATCTTTTTCAATTATTCAAATATTTTATTGAATTTACATAATTTATTTCCGAGTTAGCATTTTATCGTTACTATTATCATTATCTTTGGGACATTTCCATTGCTGTCTATTATCAACGCTAATTTAGATCCAGTAGCATACATACCCACATAACAATACTCGAGCATTTCTTACTTTTAACTTTGCAACAAAACAAAATAAAAGAGCATCAAACTACTAAAAGCTAGCGTATTTTGTGTATTAAATAATGAGTAGAATAATATGATCTGAACTTTGACAAATACAATTGCTTCTAATTTACCGACATACCGATTAGACCTCGCGAAACGACCTCATAAAATTCCATGGCATACTTGTGAAAACTTGATGGCCGTAATAGTGTAATAAAAAAAACAACTAAAGCTCGCACCGGCCACCGATAAATTGTAACTCTTTTAAGCAGTTTGAGTAGAATTAAAAGTTAACAGTGAATTAAGAATGTAAGGTTAAAAGATACAGTCAGACAAGTATTATAATTTTATTTTTATAAGAACTAAGGAACAAGGATGCAGGGGTCACTTATATACAATGGATATTTTACAACCCAAATCAAATCAAAACGTACTGTATCAAAGCTCATTCAGTATGCCGACAATTGGCCCGAATGTTTGTTTATTTGC
>DVPR01001150.1:0-11498 GCA_018239345.1 Oxynetra stangelandi | reverse complement strand
GAGTGATGAATGTCGACGAAGCACGTCAGGTTTGTAAGGACAGAGATGTTTGGCACTCGGTGCTCTCTGCCTACCCCCCTAGGGATCTGGCGTGTCGGTTATTTATTTTATTAATTTATAAATAACTTTTATAACTATAATTGAACTGCTAAATTTGTACGGCGTAAAAGACAAAATATGAATTGATGTAATAATTCAGTACAACCTTTAATTGTACCAATATTTGTGCAAATAAACGTCTGTCTTTATGAAAAATTTCAGTATAAATTAATGTACATATATCAAAGAGAAATATATGGCAATGGGAAAAATACTTTGTAATAAGCAATGTAACTTTTATACCTTGAGATATCTTCGACTCGAGTATCTGATTGTAATCAAGACAGTTCTGTATAACAATTACACAACAGTTTATAGTTTAAATTTATATTTATAGTTGCATTTTGGTGCAGGTAAAACAATGTTGGTTATGTCCATACATAGAATAAACACTCGTGACAAAAGTATTTTTACTGCGAGAAAATAAACAACCCACAACGTCCTGTACCTACTGTCTGAACGAACCAGTCAATTTAAAACTATATTACGGCTAGTGAACTTATAATAAGATATCCTTAAAACTAGTAAGACTAGAATAATATAAAGTAACTTAAAATTACTATTTTAAAAAGAATTTGCACAGCATGTTCTTATGGACGTTTGAATTAATCAAAGCGTTATGTTTCAGGCAAAAGAAATGAAAACATGTTTTCTGACTTATGTTATTATCCTCGTCTGTTTTTTACCAACAAATACAATGTATTATTTAAGAGAAACTACATTTCTTTATAAATAATATATTTTTTAAACATCCCAGCGTATAGGTGACACGCCATTGGCATATTATAACGCAAAGAGAAAGAAAATGCTTGGAGACAAATAGAAAATATGAAAAGGGAATATCTGAATGGAATTGAATCACTAGAGACAAAAGATTTTTGCTACTCTCAAAAGACAATACAAAGTACGAGTAAATGTCGTATATTTCAAATACACAAACAACGAGTGGAAATATACCTTTTTGGGTATTAAATATAATTTCATTTAAAGACACACAAAACAATGTTTAATTGAGCAGTATAATGCCGTACGAATCACAAATAATGGTATTAACATTCAAACACTATGACATAGAAGAAACTGTCTCATTTTTGCTCATTCTCCTGCCGAAATGATACGGATGAAGATATAGGTTTCTACTTACTAAACGTACAAAGTGTTCAAAGTGATTAATAACATTGATTCCGATATGTCATTTTGTCGCTCCGTAAATAGATGATAAAACAGAACAACAATCAAAAGGTGATATAAAAAGCATGAGGAGTTTAATAAAATATCAAAATCGGTGCAGCCGTTTAACAAAAAATAGTGACACACCGATAGCACAGCCACCTACCGGATCCAGTTGTGAATGTAAACTGTTCCCGAATCCACCACAATACACATAGAAGAATTCATCAAAAACAGTCCAGCCGCTTAGGCGGAGTTCAGTCACACATGTATAATGTGTGTGTGTGTATGTTTGTGTGTTTATATAATTGAAACAATTCATACCTTTTTATGTATGCATATTACATAGACACTTCCTTTTGTTGAATACAGCTTCATTAACAAACTCATGTACCTTCTCTTTGTTCAACAAAACAACGGAATAACTCAATAAGGGCCGCAGCGCCCTCCCAGGTGTAATCACTTTAAAATTTTTGCACAAAGTAATTCGTTTTGTTTCTGAAATTCGTAACGAAATCTAAAAAACGTAACAGCTTTTTTCATAATTTAAATGTGTAGTTATTACAGGTTGAATAAGTATTTATTTACTTAAATTATGCTACCTATAACTATTTAGAACATACGAGTATATACAGATAATACTAAATTCACTTAATGGATTAATGAAATGGATTTACCTATGAATAAAATAATGAAGTATTAGCAACAATCAGTGTTATGTCCTTTTCCTCGATCAGGGTCTCATAAATCTCAATTCACTTAGCCCTAAAATGAACACTAAGTTGCTCTCCTGTGTATACTCAACAGTGTTTAATTACCACTTGTAAAGTTTAAATAAAAATTGCGAACATAACACAAGTCCAACACACAATTCGCTATTAACTGTGTGGTCGTGTGCGCTCCCTCGCGGACCTTTTGCATGCAAGTCGCGGGCGGAAATGGTGTATGAAAATTCGATTTTCTCCTCATCATCGTCAATATCGCGTAACAACCTTTCGCGGGACACGTCGTTTTAAGCGCCCGTTGTGCCTCAAAAGGCTATTCTAAACTGCAGCCTCATGCAATTTCGACGCCCCTTTGCGTTTGCAAATAATTTATTACATTTCCCACGAATAAAACAATACGGGATCCTAAAGAGTGAAGTTCTCGAATTTTATTTTGAAGGTTCAAACACGGAGCCATCTCATGCACGAATATTTTTGTCATTCTGATTCCAACATTTTGTTACATGTATGGAAATACATTTAACTACTTTGAATTATTTCAGGAATTTCACAACTCTTATCGATTACCTTCAACTAAAATTTTATGTTGCTCTTGCTGCTTATTATGTTTAAAAATACATATTTTATGGATTTTTTTTAGTTGTACATATATATATAACTAATATAAAACAAAAGATTTTTGCCGAATTATTCGCCTGCAATAACTGCTGCATTTAATCATTGTTTAGACATAAACTGAAAGTATTTCGCAATGCGGTAACATTGGCATCGTGCCCCAAGCCATATGCAACATATATAACTATTATGAAATTCAGGAATTTTGTGAACCCCTTACGTCGATGTGTGCAGTCCAGATTTCTGATTAGACGTTATTATTAGCCATTAAATTATGAAGGAAATCATTGCGAGAAACTCACAACCGGCCAGTATTGTAGACTACAATTTTAAATCTTCCCAATTTAAAAGGGAGCTTGCCTTTAACAGTAGAACGATAAAAAATTCGATGATTTAGAACTCGATTTTTACAATAGGCGCCTTGAAACGTCAGAAACAGTTGGATTATCTTTCATACTAGTATAATATATTTTTCAAAACCTTCCTGTTGACTCTTATTATCAGATGTTCACCCATCGTTAAGGCTTTACGATTTATAAGTTAAGTTAATATCATTTATAAATGCGAATCAACACCTATAAAAAAAATATTTTTTCAATATCATCTATATGACGATCCAGTAGTTACATTATTGAGTAAATTAATATATGTATAATCTTAGGCTAATATTGTGATATTCATGTATTCATTTAGTAGACAAAATAGTAACATAAATTGTTGCAATATAAACATTTCATTAAACAAGAAATGCATGAAATATTGTGTGTAAATTAAACATATGCCATCATTAACAAGACGTCATAAAAGAACAAGTTTTAATGCTGAACAATTCTTACACTTACACGAGCAGCCAATGCTAATCAGCATATGCGGTTTGCTTAAGAATGCATTGGATTATAAAAAAATCATAAACAAGTCAATCGCTCCTCATAATCGCATTGTTTTTTATTCGTATTCATAAAGAATGCTTATACCTACTTATGGTATAGAAAAGGGCGACACACAAACCACAACTGGTACAAAATGCCTACAGACTTGTCTGATACTATCTTCAAATAGGATTGATGTTGCACACGAAATTTACAGCCACATATCGTTTGCGGCCTCTGCGGGGTTGGCGTCCCTTGTTTATCCCCGCTGCGATTACCGGAATCCGATATGGAATAAAGCTAGCGCTGCTAGTAAATAGCCAGTGTTCTGGTTCTAATAATCTTACGTAGCGCGGGCAATATCGGATATTTTTTATTATGGTCAAAGATGATTCAATTATATTCAGTGTTTTTTATCAATTTTGATTCAAACTCAAATCAAAGTCATTTATTTGCACCAGTATAGGTATTACAAAAAATCATTAATTCACCATATTTAATTGAGGGTATAAAAATATTTATTTATATTACATTTCACAAATATAAAATATTAATTACCAAAATTCATTTTATTAACACCGCGTTATCATTTAACCACTTCAGTGACAACGTCCAAATAAAATATCAAAATGTAACTAAAATGTAAACTTAAGCCAATAGTTTTAAATTATTTTGTTATCTTCGAGACCAATATGAATGGAATACGTGTTTGTATTTTCTTATATAACATTTATAAATCACTTAAAGATGCCAACATTTTACTAGGATATGTTAATGGGCCTTTAGTTGTTATTAAATTAGTATACGAATACTTATATACGTATGGATAATCCAAACATATAATAGATCAAAGCCGAAATGGTCATGACATAGAAGCAAGATTACAGCATCACATGGCCATTATAAACGATCGTCGGGGAATGCGGGGGTCCTCCAAGGGCTGATTTATTGCCACTTAACTTCAGTTGAGACAGATAAAGGGCGGTAAACAAACCTACACTTAATTTTGATACCACAGTACTGTTTTATTCAAAGAGCACATTCATTAAAACGAATGGAAATTGTGAATGTGATACTTACGGATGAAATCATGAAAAGGTACGTGTTTCTTATATTAGAGCTATAGGTGCATCTGTTACCCCATTGGCTTATGTTCTGCTGCGTATATGCATATATGTATTTATATATTTTGTGAAATAAATCTGAATGTTTATAAATAAAATGGATCTATATTGCCTCTCGTCTCACTTCAATGTATTTATCAATTAATTTTTAGGCACGAATTTCTAGAGCGAGAAAGTTTAAAGACATTGTCTATCGTATGCATACATATGCATAAGAGACCAATGGTAAATTAATCTAAGCTTTGTCTTGCTTCTATGTACTCAATGTATTCGGTCCTAACTACATTCGTTTGGTCAGAGTCCCTAAACTTTCACAAAGGAACGACATGGGTTAGTTTAATTATTAATAATAGAGATTGGAGTCCAACGGAATTCTTGATGACCCATTTTATTTATTAACAAAGTACCCGCCACTATCTGCCTATTTCGTTGGACATAAATAAGACATTAAACAATGCATATGTTTTTGCAATAAAAAATACTTTCGCAATTTGGTGTGCTCTTATAAAAGTTTTAAAGATAATTTTGCTTATAAACACCGTCTTTATGCCCTAAGAACTTTGTTCGCAAGAAAATTATTGTTATCGAAATTACAGCCCACAATACGTACGTAAAACGTACGTAAACTCTATGTCCAGGAAGTCTGAGTTAATTCGTATTTATAATATCGGCGTCAACTTAAGACGAGTGCACGGGTTTCGTGTTTGAAACAGCGTGATATAATACAAATAGAATGGTGTTCCATATTACATCACTCGATTTCAATTTAAGCTATTGCCTCCTCTGCGGCAAATAAATGTACATATTCTCGAACCTACCTACCTATATTCAATGGATAATTTTAAGACGTAATCTAGTAACTAACGTTTATTTTCTTCTGTTATATTCAAACAATGCACATGATAATTTACTTGCTGAAATGTTTTTACTACAAAAAAATTACAGATATATAAAATAATACTCAACATAGCTCACTAACCTAGTATATATGTATTGACTTATATGTACATATGGAGATGTTATTTATAAAACTAAAGAGATAAAAGCAGTTCGGTGACTATAGACATTAATCATTTCACGGCCATTTTCACAGGTGACAGTTTCGACGGTAAATATGCTGACGACAGTTCTGAACGACAGCCCTATTTTTCCCGAAAACGAAGAAGAACAAGCAGATTTATCGGCGCCGTTACTTATGGATAGTCCTCAGGTGGGCTTTAGACAGGTTTCAGATAGAATATTACATATTGCAACTACTCAAGTGAATTTTTCGAAAGAGCAAATAAGAATATTCGCGTATAATACTTTTATATCAAACCGATAACGTAATAAGACCTTTTACTTCTAGTGCTTCGGTGTTTTGTTACATTTACTCTACTGGCAGGATTGCGTTTCGATTTTGTTTACGTTCATCATCGAAGGAAATTGCTCGTTGCTCACGTGTTTTTTCAATCAAAACGAATAGTATTTGTTCGATATCGGTTCAATTTGGGTAACGTTCATTCTGAGCACGTTCGAGCGTATACTATAAATGCATTGGTAACTACATTTATAGTATTTTGTTGCAGTGCGTCCTATTCGGTACATTCATGATATGGTTCGCGTCTATCACTATAAATCTCGGACCGACTTTTCTTTCCGGGGCTTTGGCGGCGAGTGCCGGCTCTTACGGGTCCTACGGGCCGGCGCCATCTTGCCCATTAGTTCGAGGACCATTCAGACATTATGTACTTAATGCCCTTTGGATTGGCGTCAACGCTGTCTGCGTTGGATTGACGCTATTTCATTTGAAGAAGCTTCATCGGGATCTCACTAAGGTTTGTGTGTATCCTCTTTTAATAATCACATAAAATATGCCTTTGGTATGGAGAAGTGTAAGCAAGAGTTTGATATCAGCAGCTAAACCAATATCAATGTTAATAGTTAATGAATAAAGTATTTAATCTTCTGTCACTCCTCCATGACCGATTGTTACAACATTCATTGACGCTTTTAGGAAACATGAAGCATAGGAACATACTGAATGAGTTCATTGTGTAGTGCAGTACCATTAGTCCACGAACACGAACAACGGTTTCGCAAACATTGTTGTACGTAACGAAGCGATGCGCCAAAAAGTCGTTGTAACTCACCTAACACCATTAACTGTTTAACAGCCACAGGAACACTGAAACTCCTCATAAAATTCACACTGGTCATTTGTCCATCCAGAATTTCACAGATAAGATTTAAATTTTCGCGTGTAAATAAAAATAATGGAACGTAGAAATTCTTTGCCTTACAATAAAATAATAGTATATTTTAAAAATCCACGCTTCTTCGAATTGGGGTGTTTCGATAAATTTAAATCTTACCGCATGCAGGCTAACGTAGAAGCTGTACGAGTAGCTGGTCTAGTGACCACGCTTGTCAGCATGGCAGGCGACAACAGACGTATGGATTCGCTGCCGAACAGCGTTGGACCTAGGGTAAGTTATATATTGCACGTGTGTTTGTAGAACTTAGCGACTTAATGTTCTCACTGTTGCACCCTTATAGTAGTTAGTGGCACATGTAAAATTTTGTTCGTACCTTCATCGTGATTATGGCGAAATCGTTTTCTGGTGTGATTTCTGTCATTTAAGCGATTACGGTAAATCTTATCGTTATCATATTTTTTAAAAATCTGTACCAGAATACAAATTAAGGCTACTTTATCACCGGCATTCGAGTTCACTGCAAACGCGTACTGTTAACAAACAACCCTTAATATTTCAATTCCTTAAATATCTATGACTAAAATTTAAAAATTAGAATTATCAAATTTTAAAATAACAATGATAAATGTACATTTTAAATTCGAATCTAAACTATTTTTTCATAGTTGCTTTGTTTCCTTGGTACCAACTCTTATTTTGTTATTTCTCCTTGAAATTCTCCTTTTCTTTCTTTTCTTTGCAATCTTCTATTTACTTTATCTACATGAGAATCAATGGTAATATAGATTTTCATTTAGACTGTAGATGGTGCTCTCACTGACGGTCATTGCCGGCCTACTGGTAGTGCGAACTTGCCTCTTGGTGGGGGTCGCCGTCTCCGAGGATATCTGGCGAGGGTAGAACGGGAAGGTGTTCGGCGCGTGAGAATGTTCCTCGTCATCACTGCTGCGTATGTCCTCTTCTGGGGGCCCTTATTTATTATTACGCTGCTGCATCATCCAGCTTTCACTTCGCATATAGCGTATGAAGTAAGTATTTGTTTTTTTTAAGAGAAATTTTTAAATTTATCTCTTAATCTATAAACTTTTGACCTATATTATCTACCCATTTTATATAAGCCTTTAGTATTGTGTAAATTTCTCACATTTTATATATCCATACAAGTTTTCTGTAACAGTACTTTTTGTACACAAATGGCTACTCCACTTCGTACAAACTATAAAAACAACGTCTAGAAAATTCAGAACACTCTTCACGACTTCATTCGCGCCGTGTATTGAGCCGCGTCCCATTTTCAAGCTGAGTTCCTCTCATTCCCGACAGATGTACTTCCAAATAACTCTGCACATCTCATACGTGCATGCGGCAGTGAATCCCCTATTGTTCCTCGCGTTGCACCGAGCGCTGAGACGTGCGGCGCTACAATTGTGCTGTGGATGTTGCGTCCACTGGAGTCAATTTGTGCTCGCGCTTACCGCGGCCGGTAAGTGTATTTAGCTACCGGATCTTGTATACAATTACCCCTTCCAATGGTAGAAGTATTAATAACTAAACAAATCGATATCTCTTCTATTAATATACTTCAAAAAGCTTAGAATGTGGATAGAGTATTTTTCATTACCAGTTTTTTTTTCTCCAGATGGTGTTATATTCGCCGGATTATGTGTAAATACATACATCCTTTGTCTTTTAATCATTGCCTATTTATGCCTAATCTAAGAGCTTGACTGTTGTGTTTTGATTTTAGCTCAGTCGCCTCTGGCTCCATCGTCGTTTTCGCCAGTCGCGATGTCACCGGAACCGCCGCCAGCACCGCCTCCGCCCATGGCGCCTCCCGCGCCCCCCGTACCGCACCCCGCCGCGCCCGCGCCTCACACGATGATGGTAATTACCTCTTATATGTAAGTGTTGACACCGTAATACGTGGTTTAATCAGTCGCACCACCCCGCACGTGTACCTGTAGAGTCCTGCCATTGTGTACACTTCCTGACGGTTTGGGCGCCAAGTATGACGATGGAAGTCACATAAGTCATGTTTGTAAACGAAATATAATAGTACCTTTATATTTACGAATCCTCTCCCGGCGTAGAAAATTTGTACAAAACTAGAAGCCAATTGAAATTCACTCCCTTTAATTTAAAGTAATATAGTGTTGTTCACCGTCCTCTAGTTGGTCCTACCACTTGTCTCATAAATTTGCATATTTGATATATGAAGTATTTTCTGTATGTAACTTTTTATGTCCCAAATTATAATAAATGATTGTACAAAAATGTAAATAACACTTGTGAGATGTAGCGATACTTACTCGTAAATGTACTAAACATATTCCTGCGGGCGATGGTATTTGCATTGTATTAAAGATTTACTCTTAAGCATTGCTACTCGTGAAACTTTCTTATGTGAACATGGTGTCGAGATCAAAATGGTGTCAGTCAAGTAACGTCGATGTATGTACATAGTTTAGGTGCAAAAACAATCGCGTGTGGATGTACATACCGAGGGCGATAGCGATGTTGTCGCGTTGAACTGAAGGATTGGGGTTAAACGATCTGAAAATCTCGATCTCAGAGTTGGGAAGTTGAGGAGTGTGATGCTGAGAGTATGTCGAGTGCACGTGTGCAGGGAGACGAGGATATGATGGAGTCGTGGAGCGGCAGCGTGCGGCGGCCGCGCTCGCCGAGCCCTCTCCTGCCTGCCGTCTGAAGCGCACCCCGCTCCGCGCCCGCCGCCCCGCGCACTCCGCGCGCCTCTCAACACATATCCACCCGCCTGCCCTTGCCATCCATACCAAGACACTGTGCATACTGAGACGTTGGACGTCTATCATCAATACATTTATCGGACATGTAGAAAACTTTTATTATACTCCTGTGTCATTTAGTAGGAAGAAAATTCGTGTTTACAAGTGTAATTCGTATTGTGGACTTAGTGTAATTCGAAACTTCGATATGTATGTGTGTTTAAAAATTTAAAATTATCCATACAATTATGTACGTGTTATTGGACACTATGAATACATGTATTAGATAGTGTTATTATAAATAATAAGAAATTGTGGAAAGCTCAATTCTAAACAAGTTTAATGATTAGATAGAGTAACTGTTCTGAGTATTTAGAATCGTACAAACAAAGTATAATTACTGTATTTTATAAATAATATAAATCTAATAAGAACTAATTAGACACAAGTATTATATTTTTGAGATATTAACTCAACTTATAAGGAAACACCAAGTTATAACACGTACATGCTTATCTAACATATATCTATTTTGATTAATGTTACTAGTACCTACAATATAATAATATTAATAATATTTAATTGGTTATAAAATTTTCACATTTTATTAGGTACGTGTATCTATTAATAGTTCGAATATTGTAAATTTAAATTTAACATTTGAAATTACTTATTATGTAATATAAAAAAAATATTTAATAATTTAATATAATAGTCTTATTAATTTTACGTAAATTCGTTGGATGTATTATATAATCGCGGTAATGTCCCAATGATAGAATAATATCTACGTACATAAATGACGGTTAAAATTAAATTAAAGTATAATTTAAATAAAAAAGTAATACATAAAATATAATAAATAAGTATGTCACAGGAGCTTTTGGCGAAAGAGATAAAAGCGGTATTTACACGGGTCGATTTTCGCCACGCGACTAGGCCGTATGGTAGAATTCGATACTTAACTAAAATCGAACTCGCTTGATTAGAGTAAGTCTCGACTTTAGCGATGGTTGAAATCGACCGTGAAAATGCTCAATTCTTGAATATTTAATTCATTTACTACATCGAGACTAGCAAGTAAACAATTGTTCTGTTCAACATTGTTGAGGGGAGTGATTTAGTCGCCTGTGGTCAGTATTCGGTTTATGTAGGGCGAAAATCGTGCAATGTAAATTCCATATTACAAAGATGATGAAATCAATAGTATTAATACTCAAATTTATTTGACGATCAGGGAATTCATTTGTGAACTTTAAAAAAAATACGGTAATAATATACACTAAAACGCAACGGCTCTAAACGCTATCCGAATAAAATGTCTTCATCGTAATTTATAGCTTGCATTTTTTAAGAATACGACAAATTATTAAAAGATTTAACAATATAAATTTAAATAAATATTCAACTGGTTTGTTATAAATGGAATGTTCGACTTTATTGCTATCGCTTTGAAACAAACCTTCAATTGTTTCGTTTGAAGACTGCTAGGCAGACTGAAGCATTCCAATTTAGTCCACAGACATAGCAGTTTATACTTTGAAGTATTTCGCCTGTCCCATTTGAAACTGAATTGTTTTCGTCACAACAGCTCATATTATATTATGTAGATTATTTTACAACTTATATAAAATAAAACAACTGTGCCAAATGAGATTGAAAATTTTCACATTTTTTCACAGACTATGCAATAAATATTTTGACTGTAGATACATCTTTTGACAGTTTATCAGCTATGCATACATATATTTATGTATTAAGACTGATTATTTTATATTTCCTTGCATTTCGCATTTCCGAATATAAACGAACAATTAACAAGGGTAAATTTAACGTCCCAGCGAAATAAAACTTATATATTAAGTTAGTTCCTAAAATAAATCTTATGATTCAAGGTAGGTTTATGTGGCATCGTGACTTGAAATTCATGCATTTAGATATACTAACTTAATAC
>DVPR01001149.1:0-11506 GCA_018239345.1 Oxynetra stangelandi | reverse complement strand
GAACAAATACTTGTGCTCATCGCACAAATATTTGTCCTGGGTGGGGATCGAACCCACGACCCCCGGTTCAACGGTTACGTTCGCTAACTATTGCACCAACGGGCTAATTGATCGGATGTAGCGAATCGGAATTTCCTCATTGCGTCCACATTTGCATGAGTGCATGAGAACATCGCGCGCCACCTCAAGACCTATGGACACGGCCGTTGACGTCCCAGCGTCCCCTGTCTAGACCACAATAAAGGGAGTTGGAGCCTTTCTGCCCTTGTGCGATTCGCGCAATCTGCTAAAAAGCGCTGTGAATTTGTTTTTTTAAAATGTACACATTACTTGGTATACGCTCATTGTTATAATAGAAAGATCACAATTTTCACGTCTAATAATTACATACTTTCTATATCATATAACCAGTTGAAAAGTAGTAGTAATAGCTAACCCTATGTGATATTGCGATTCTGAAAAAATGCTTCAAACTATAAAAGAGTTCATTACTACCATATTTACGGGAATCCACATCGTTGCCCCATTTCGCGTTGGACAATCAATATTGCCTACAGCGTTTGAAAGTTGTCAGTACGAAGGATCATTAACCGTGAAATGTAGTTCATATAAATATTAAACAGAAATTCTTTTACGTGCAGAACATCGGATTTTATCTTTAGTGGAGTTATTGATTACGAATCGTATTAGCTTAACTAGGGTTGGCTATTTTTAGAGTTGGTTTTCCAACTTTACATTTTTATTCCTTTTAAAATTGATACAATACAAATACTGTGGTCATAGCCGTTATATGCTATATAATTTTAATAATTGTGCGCAACACAGTTTTGTATGATAAGTATATGTGTGGGTATTTCTCCTTTGAGCGTGACCTTCTTGACTGCTTTGATGGTTAATACCCTTTAATTTACTTCGTATTGGCGAAACTCGACTCAACAGTACGAGGGCTCCCTTTGAGGACCTTTCGTTCGCTTACATTGAAATGTGGTTGCTGCTACCAGAAATACGGCACGAATAACGTTGCGAATAACATTTGTTTAGATATCTTTAAACCTCAATCGCGAATCAGATCCGAGTACCCTAAAGGTCAATCATTTAAGTTGTCATCCGCAAAAGTCTTTTATTTCCATCGTTAAGGTATCAAATATAATTATTACGAACATCGAATTTCGTATTTGACCTTTAGTTAGTGATTTTTGTATATATATATGGCGTTTAGTAACCACACAAATAACTTTAATACGATCTATATTTTGTATGTAGGTGATAGCACGATAGCAAAATATCCCCATTATTATTATGCTGACAATTTATTAATAACATTTCTCTTTTACGTTTGATATAAACGTAAGTAGAAAAAGCTTTCGTTCAACTTGAAATAAGACGTGTTTGTTCTAAGCGGATTTTATCCAGGCACAAGTTATTTTTTTATTAACGCGAAAGCTACTGAAGTTTACAAGAGAGTTGGATTAAAATGGACTAAGTTCGACGTATAATGTATGTATTTGGGAAGATACGTTTCGAGGCGAATCGTGGCAATGCCAGATGCAATACGACGTGGGCCGTGCGGTGAATATGTAATGCCAAACACAAAAGGCAAGCGGCAATCTGATAAGCCTTAATGTTAGGAGCAACATTGTAATTAGTAATACAATAATGTTATAGTTAAAGCTGTTAACAGGCTTTGTCGTAATAGTGTATAGTTAACGTCTTATCTTATTAAGGGTGGCATGTAGTAAATAATTGCTATTGGTTAATTTTAATGTGCTTGTCATTTAGTGGACTCGTTGAATAGACAGAAAGGAATGAAAATAATCGGAAGTAAACTAATAATAGCTACAGCATAAACAAATTTTTATTAATAATAAAGTACAACAAAACAATAATAATATAATAATATCTTGGGACAATTCCACATACGGTCAACAGATTCTAAAGTAGACACTTAAACCACAGTGCCTTTGTTATAGTAATCAGACGGCTGAAAAACTATATATAAATATATATATATATATATATACTTATGTAGATATTCAGACACCCAGACACAGAACAATGCGTGTGTTCATCACACAAATATTTGGCCTAGATTGGAATCGAACCCACAACCCCGGGCACAGCAGTCAGGTTCAACAATCACTGTACAAACGGGCCAGTCTACAATGAGAGTACAATAGTAGACGGATAGGAAATAAACTGGAAATTTTATATCTACTAATATTTTCATTCCTTCGGTACACATTGATTTATATCTATCATTAAATCAAAGAGCTTTTAAGTTGCCCGTACCTTTCTAATCGGAGCTGCTCGTTGGAGCATATGCAAGGTCTCCTTCGGTGAGGGGAAGATAACCGTCAGCAATGACAAAGGAAATATTATACCGATGTAGCTATTACACGACAATCTCCAATCTACAAACGACCATGATTTATTACGATGGAGGTATATAAGTAGATATTGAACGTTCAAGATATTACCTATCTTTATTGACTCCATTTGTAGTCGTCCAAACTTTATACAGTTTTTAGTCGTACAGCCAGCCGTTGATTTATGAGCGGAACCCTGCTCAAAAAGTTTTATGTGACAATCAAAATCGCATTATGAATTATTTAACTTCATTTTCAAACATGTACCAGGGGTCAGATTATTCTGGGGATTTGTAAATTCACACGAGTTCCCTTAGTCGTTTTGAAATTACGAACATGTCTACATACGAGTATGTATCCATATATGTACGTAAAATAATCAACTTCGGGCAGGCTTCGAGCAACTTAGGCTTCGGGCGACAAGCCAAACGTGATTAAGGTTTTAGGATCAATATTCTCAAGCTTTGAATATCGGCATCATTACGATAGAACATTCACTGCCAATTTGTACGATCTTATAAATTTTATTTCCTTGATATTTCTTACCTTATTTTAGCCGTAATTTTTATGTTCCGTGTATCGCTAGCTCAATCAATGCATTAATTTGTATCAATTGACAAAGTCTCCATTTACCGGTTGCTAATACTAGCTCCTCATGTAGGAATAGTATATGTTACTGACGTGGTAAATAAAAGTTCAAATTATTATTGAAAGAGAATATTCCTCTTCTTTTTAAGTGCCACTTCAATTAGTGAAGGTTGGCAGTCAGTTCTGCATACTTAAACCTGTCCCTGGCGAGGCGAAAAAGTTCCGATGCATTCTTAATGCTCGTCCAATTCCGTATGTTTTGGCATTACGACTGTCTTCTACGACCGGGTATCCTCTTCCCGCCAAATTTAAATAAAAAAAGCCTGCTTAACTTGACATTCAAACTTCAAAAAAGATCTGCCACTTAAAAACTTTGTTTTAATAATCCTCGAAAATCCCTTCAAACAATAACAAAAACCGAACAAATGAAGAAAAAGTTTCCAAATACAGAGCCAGTGATATAGATAATAAAAAAGATGCTTGTCACAACTCTTACATAATATTTTTAATGAGGATAAGTTTTTCTAAATGTTTTATTCATCACTTAAAAATTGTTAAGTCATCGCCAGCTTAGTATCGTGCGTCGTGTTTCAACATTTAAACTGCCTTATCAATCTTAGATACGTTCGAAGACGCGTTCAAATTTAGTTATCTAGAATAATGTAAAATAATTGAACGCGGTAGAACGTACAATTTATGTATATCATGCCTATATCTTTCAATATTACGCTATTTAAAATATAAACAATAAAGTAATTAGCTTTAGACTACAATTTAAGGACCGGTCTCTTTTCTATTCTTTTTTCTATTGTATTCTATTGCTACTACATAATCTGATGTAAATGGGCCTTACGTTAGTTTTAAGCTTAAAAGTTGCATTAAAGTTCGGGAATGTAACATTGTCAACGCAAGACCAAAAAGCATACGCAGGGCATTATCACAAGTCTTAATTTTTTTCATCAATTGCACGCCGCTATGGCGAATCGGAGATGTCCCGGCAGGCGTGTTGGTATACCTGGGGAGTGGGCGGGCTCTTACTGAAACTCGGAACTTGTATATACGAGTACATATGTATGTCCATACTCTATAAAATTTTGATAGCGTGATTTAGAATCGCTACTATCGCCATCTCTTGACGAGTAGCGGTAAGTCGTCATTTTTATTATTTAAGGTATAAATTAAATAATCATTCATCGCCATTGCATCACCGAAATATTCTTTAAAGTAATACATATTCTCTACTGTAATACAGATAACGGAATAATAATGACATTATTAAAAAATAAATAACAAACGAACGGACAGACTGTAATAACTTACAATAATCTCGCGTAATGCAAAAAGATTTCAGAATTTTCATAGGAGACAGGCCATCATTAATCTATGTTGTGCGCAGCGGCCTTAACGGATTCGAGGAAGACATTAACGTTAATCTGAGGCAGGTGAAAACAAAGCCTCGTTGTAAAAATAATAATCCACTTATAAATAACTCCATTTCCACTGCCGAGTCAATCCGCCGTGAAATATGTGTAAATTATATTATAATATTCCACATTTTATTCATACAGCTTTGGAAACAATGTTATTATAACAAATTTGTGTTGTTATTCTACGCGCTGCTAGTGATTGAATGTTTTAATAACACTTCCCGCGTAATTACATCCTAAATGTAGATTATCGCTGGTTCAGGTTGTCTTACTCAATACTAAACGGTAGAAAAGATAAAAACCCCCTTTGCCGTTAATAATATTAAAGTTCGTGATCGACTCTTGGCTGCGTGATCTTTGTGGCACATTTTGTCGAGCGCTAAACTGTTTCGAAAGACTCGATAATCATTCAGTTACCTATTATACGTAATTGTCTTTCAGCGAGCATTCACAACGGGTACAAAAACAATTAGAACTGTCTGGACTCAGGTATCAGTACATCCTGAATTGGATCATTCCTTACGGAATCAGTGTTGCGTACTCCGAAATCCCCCCCATCACCCAGCCCCATTTTCCTCAGTTGCATCCGTGCGAAGCAATGGGGTGGTAATTGGCTACGGCGGAATATAAATTGAAATTAATGACCACAACTTCCTCTTCGTACCGTTATGATTGGGTCTTTTAGAAAGTTAGTAAATAAATTGGAACGACCGAACTGGGACGATCGAAGGATTTTTATATCATTTAAGTTCTACAGCTACTAGTACTACCACTATACTAAAGTATAATTACTGTTATACACAATAATCTTATAGAGATCTGTGTTAACTTACTGGTACATTACCATTTTGCATTCTAACATAGCGCGCAGCACGGCTTGGGAATCACGGGTTGCGAGAACTAGTGTTATCCAAGCAGAGTCATGGTGATCTACGGACTTTATCTAATATCGGCCGTTATCCACTGGCCCTTGCCAACTAAGTAATCTTCCTACTTTTCTTAGAAAGAAACTCTACCGTCATGAATTACGGTGGGATAGGGCAGTCTGCTGGAAGTAGCAGCTGACGTAAAAACCCGGGGTAAGGAGAATTCAGACCGTAGTTGGTATTTCTTGTGTACTTCGCCCTATTCAATAAAAAACATCTTCATCGTCGTGGTTTTAACATCACGTGTCAATAGAGATACTGACTTTTAACTTCTCGACTATCGATAAGACAAGATTACTAGACAAAATCTATATAGGCTTTTAAAATTGCCAGTCACTGTCACATATTAATATATATGTTTTAAATAAATGACTTGCTTGAATAAATCGTATAATTTTTATTTTTCTTATCTTAATTAGGCTAATTAATGAGATATATCTAACTAATTTTATAAATTCAAAATTTCAATGTTGTTAGTTAAGTGCTAAAGTTAGTCAACGCACACAATATGGGTAAGTATTATTGATGGAACTTGAAGTTTGTTAATTAACGGGGACCTCAGCCCGCAGGCGTGGCACGTCCTAGGGCTTATTCGCTACAAATTCTCCTTGTCGGCGATCGTCAGTCATAGTATGAATAATTTCAATGTTATATATATGTATATATATATATATATAAATATATATATATATATGGAAACTAAAAAAAAGTTCAATTTAGAAATACAAGCGATTGAACTAAGAATGATTTGTATATATATATATATATATGATATTTCATAATATAAGAGACACTTCAACTGTCTTTACCAATTCATTGTTAGTTAAATCGCTTGTATTTTTAAATTGAACTTTGTTTTAGTTTCTGCTAATCTCTCCTAGAAAGGTAATAAAGAATTTCTGTTACGCTTGAGATGTGATATAAAAATTGAGATAAAATATTTGTAGGGTTTGACTGAACTCTTCAACTTTTGTACCAACGAAATCCCTGCTGTAGTCTGATATCTGCGCGTGTTGTACCGCTGCAATGAAATTTACGACAGACTTCCTATTATATATTTCATTAAAAGTTCTTAAGTCTGCGGATTACAGTTCTCACTTCGAAGCAATAGCCCAGTGTCTCGCACAAAAATATGCCTACATTTTGGGCTTTTGTTATGCAACTTTATATTTTAGTGGCACAACAAAGTGGTTTTTTTGTTTCCAGCTATATATTATAACATAAAAAAAACTTTGAATTATGTAAGGCGGTATGTAAATTTGACATAGCATAAACGATATTTAATTTACAGAATATAATAAAAATAAAAAAGTACTTCAAAACAATTCTTTCTTACAAACCAATTAAGCTATCACATAAAACTTTAACAGTGAAAGATTACTTTTTCTTTTTGTTATATTCATAAAATACTGTTTATTAATCTAACTAACTGGCACTAATTATTAATATTCAAATATACAAATTGCAAAGGCATTCTACATCGCCGATAACAATATTCCAGTTTAATCTAAAAACTAATATAAACTAAACTTTTGTTAAAATAGGAGAATAAAATAGTGTATGTTTACAAACATACACTATTTTATCAAGACAATTGAAACGTGCCTCAATACAATAGTTCCTTTTGTTGAAACATGAAGGCAGTAAACCGATCTGAGCATATTCAACAGGCTGGAAATATCCCAAAATGCGACTATTGTGTAGAATAAGAAAATAATACTATGCGGCTGTTCCGATTTTCCAGCGGCACCGGAGCCCTGGGAATCGACGGCTATAAAGGGAGATGCGCCCTTAAACCCTCCGAAATCAGCCCTCGTAGCACTCGAGCGCTGTTAAAATTTAACAACTCCCCGAATTCCCACTTTCTCCGGGCATAAGTGATACTGATTTACATTTTATTTACATCAATCAAAAACTTCCTACCTTATTTAATATTCCTTCCTGTCTTATTGCCCTACATTATTGCTTGTTAGAATTTCTCTTGAACTTTCAACTTTTATTATATCTACCACTTCTGTTTTGTGTTTAAGTGGTTTAAATTCATTAAAATAAATTATTTATGTGTACATATATGTACACTGGAGTGGAAAATTACTGAAGTATAAGTTTTTTTTATTCAAATAAATAATTATTATATAAATGAAGAAACGCGAGATCTAAATCATGATCGGAGATAAAAATAATTGCTTGAGATATTTGAAGCGAATATAAACCAAAACTATACCGGTCAAATGAGAAAGTTTCAAAGAGCTGTTTGAAAACATATAATTGTCTCTATTTATTAACGATTAAGTGCATCTTAAATGTAAATAACAGTATTGAACTTTACCAAACTCCCCAAAAACTTGTATTTCACTATCGCCATTCGTGTCTCATCAAGTCATTGTTCTTCTGTTTTCATTGCAGTGCGCTTGGATTTTATTTTAAAAATACCAGCTTTCGAGCGAAGTCCCCGTAGACTCAAAATTATTGGGTCACGATCTTGAATGTCGAACATTCTCTATGTCTGAGAGAGCAATGCAATAAATGAAACTCCGGAAACATTCAGAATTCAAATAGATAAAAATCTCATAATGATTGATAACTGTATTACCGAAAAGCTCTTAGAATATCGAAGTGAGATTAATAAAGAAACAATTGAACATTGATTTTCATTGCATGTGTTGTTTCGAAAATAGAATATGTCCTTTCTTTTCCTTAGCCTGTTTAAGCACAGAATATTCACGTAGGGGCGACGTAATTGATGCTCATCCCATATTCACGAGATAGAAGACTCTTAGGAGTACGACATTACATAGCACTACTACGGTTGGCTATTTTTGCCGTAAACGGCTCGACTCGCTTTTGATCAGAGGCAAATTAGATATAGATTAAAATTATATATATCTAGCTATAAATCTATATATATATATATATCTGTGACTGTCATTGTTAATACAACCTTTGAATTGTTTAACTATACATTTCAATCTTTTGCGGTTTATAGTTAGTATATTCAAATATATGCATTAATTATTATTTTAATATTAATCAGATGCGAATTGAACGATTAAAATTCTTTTGTCAAATATTTATAAAATCTGACGGTATACGTAATAACTGTGGCGACTCGTTCGGCCTCGCAAATTGTATTCACGCGGCGCGGGTCTAATTGTTGCTCATTCCGTATTCAAAGGTTAAAAAGGTTCATATGAGATGTGTGTTCGCGAATAAAGCGTAATACTTTTTCTGATTAATAAAATAAGAAAAAAAACATTCGTGGCAAAATTGCTGGTAAACAGAAAATGAATTACTTAAAAAAACTAAAATGTTATTTAACGGCGAGACATTTACCATCACAGTCGGTTTTTCAAATAATAATAGATTGGTATAGTTAGTGGATGTATATATATTCATCGGAATACAATTTATATAAACATCGCCAACACAAGAGTTACGGGTAAAATACATTACCCACTACGAAATTTGCCTTTTAGGATATGTAACAAGACGCGAGACGGGAATTGGAAGAACACTCCATGATTTAAATTCATTATGATGAAAAAGCTTTAGCTCGACGTTTGGTTCTATTATGTTTGAATATATATGAATATAATTACGTATACATATATGCATATTTGTTTACTAATCATAAAATGATTGTGGAACTTTTCAAAACGTTTAGCTATAAAACTAAAAGTATTCCTTTTGATAAGAATCGCAATAATGATATAATAATAAATATTATTATCGTAACATTATTTTTAAATTGTATGTAATCATTAATCAATTTTGCGATGTGACAAGAGTCATTATATAACGTTATTTTTGCACTTCTCACACACAACACAAGGAAAACAAGAACAGAAGGAAAAGTAATTTTGGCTAATGATTTGACGCTTTTACATGCTTTCCGGCTTTTAATTGGACTCTGTGTGGGCCCGCGCTTTATTAGTGTGGTTAGGATGGTTTTTATTACTAATGGCCCTTTAACAATTAACCTTACCAGCGTATCTGATATATGTAAGAGCTCGAATGATTTTCCAATGGAAATCGTTTTTCCGATTCGGACATTTTCCAATGCTTACCTCCTATAATAATAATAAAACTTTATTTTAGACTCAAATCTACATGTTATTATTGTGATAGTAACTATTACTTTCCGTTTAAAAATGTTTTTATTTACTTATTTAAGTTTTATTTACGTTTGTAATTTATATTATATGTATATTTTATTTGATTCGTTTTATAAAATAATGGAATAATATATAATTTTACTCTATTCATTCTGGTCAGTAGTTTTAGATGTTACGAGTTTGTTAGCGCTTGCTGTGCCTCAGACGCAGTTCATGCTTCATTTGAACACGCCATAGTTAAATCTTCATACGGATGTTAAAGTTATAACAAAATCTTTTATTTGAAATTGAAATGTTTTTTTATTTAACCGGTATTAGTGGAGAGCAAAACTAGTTTCGATTCTTTTCGTGGCTTTAAAAGGGCGCAGGAAAAACACGCACATAAACACTTTCACTTCTGTGTTTCAACAATGTTTTTGCAATCAAAAAGTTTTTAACTGTAAGAGATTTGGCCAGTTTTAAAATATGGATAAAACAGTTTAAAGTTCAAAATATGATTTAGTCTAACAAAAGTATATTAAATACAATTAAACGCCAAAATATTGCAAGGAACTTTTTTTTATGACTGATGATAATTTAAACACAATAAATATTATTATACATGCAAAATGGCGAGTGAATATGGATTACGTCCTTCAAAGCGACGAGCGCTCATAATGTTAATATATTACCAACCAGATTCCAGTCACCTGTAGGTGTCTCAAGAAATTAAAGTTGCGTTAGCGCTAATTGGTATGTTCCCAAAACAGATATTGTTACTACAACTAAGTACAACACGGAAGACATTTTATGACAGTAGTATATTAGTAAAACTTAGTAGTACACGTTTCTCATAATCCCGACCCGACATTCGACACGTTATTTCTGTTTCGCAAAGGTATAATAAAGCAAAAAGCGTTTCTCGTTGCCAAAATTATTATATGAGTGTTGCAATCCAAGCAACAGAAGTGGTTTTATGCGGTCGGTTGGATGAACGCCTCGAAATTTTATATAGACGCTTGCAAAAGCGTCTACGGATAATTCTCGTAAAGTATATCGTGCCCGAAAATTAATTTTCTTAATTGACCTACATTTTTCTCGATTTCCCGCGATGTCGTCGCCTAGAAATTTCGTGATCGACATTTTTCATTTTCCACCGTTATTAAGCACAGGTTCTTTTCATAATGAGAAAACTTGAGAATGTAGACACACGCTGGTGTCAAGTGCGTGTTGGCAGACTTCACAAACTTAAGAGACAATTATGGTGAACTGAAGAATTTTCTTAAACATGGTTTTCTTTATTGTTACACTAAGTAGTATTTGATATAGAAATTGGCATTTTAAAATCAATGGTTAGCTCCAAGATTTGAAGTCCTCGGGATAGAACTAAAAAATCCAAACTATTGACAGTCACAAACTTTATGTGGAGAATCGTATTCGTGGAAGCTATCATAAGTGCAAGCAATGTAACCGTGAGCAGGTCGATACGTGACCTGGATAAATTAATTCAAGCATGACTAGAACGGTGTCAACGCTTTATATATGCTTTATTTCACACATAATGCTTTATGGAAATTGTTATGGGTGTTTCGACAGTTCGCTACAGAGGATTGATATTAACAATCGCGTAAAAATTGCTTATAAAAAAAACTTGGCTTTAACGGACGATCGTTAAAGTGTTAAAGTGTTCAAATCGATAGACATTAAATAAAAAGAAGGGCTTGGCCCTCGCGGGGTTATAAACTGACTCTTCTCCGTATTACGGTGAAGTGAGCGACGCGAAAAGAATAATTTCCGGACGCTGGAGGCTGTAAATTACATGGAAAAGACCTCTATTCATGAGTGCTCAAAACGTGTCCGTGATACCATGTGATGTATCTGTAGAAATATTGTCCTGTCTTAAAACGTCAGGCGAATAAATAGTTTAGCTTACTTTATTCTAAAATTGTTTACCATATTGGTATCGGCTTTTTAAATCATAAATGTAATATTATTGGATATAACATTTTGTAAATCAATATCTTTATATATATGCATATAGATATTTATATCCAATGGTAGGTATCTTATGCATGCGCCCGCATCCATCAGGAAAAAGAATTGGT
>DVPR01001148.1:0-11521 GCA_018239345.1 Oxynetra stangelandi | reverse complement strand
GTGAATACATAAATTTTGGCGCGAAGAAGCAAAGGTGTAAAAAATATATGGCCATGTGAGGTTTTAAATCGAAATATAATTGAATTTTATTTGTATTGTTGTGGCTGTTCAAATATTTTAATATATTATCGTACTAGATTTCAATGCGGTGACACTATTACTCAATATTATTTATCAGCTAGTTTTAACAGTGTCTACCGTCCCGAACGGCTGGACTGACTACTCAGAGTATCATTTAATAAATTGGCAGTTCCTTTTGCACTTATCAAACGTCAGATTGATACTTGTCCATCAAATTAAGTACAGTTAATAAAAGGTGTCATTCAAATGATACTCGTATAATTATTTTTTAGAAGCCCTTCAAAGTACTTTTAAGCACACCACACCTGGTGTGGCTCAGTGCGGTCATATTAATAAAAATAGAAAATGGCCACCATCTCCATCATACGTCGGTCCATCTTGCAGGTTTTCACTCTAAATTCCATGCCCAACTCTCTATCCAAGAACTCCTTGACTCCACCATAAATATTTTTTGCTACATATGTATCCCGTCCATCTCCACAGTTAATAGTATTTACGAATATACTTAAATTCTGTGGTCTTTATTGTACACTTCAGAGGACCTGTGCATATTACTAGACTTACGATTGAAGATCTTCGACATAATATATGTAGGTTAATCTCTCTTTCAATAATAATGCTTTTCAGTGGGTTGTGAAGTAAGTTCCACGACCAGCTTGTTGTTGTATTTGCGAAAATACTTGGAACTCCGCGGTACCAAGTATATGTGCTTGGAAGGTGGCTGTGGGGCTTGCATGGTTGCTGTCTCCAAGTTTCCTGGTGGGCCAATCGAAGCTGTTAATTCTGTAGGTTTGGAATTGTTTCAGACATAATCAACATTATACATTCACATAATTATAATATAAAGAAATATGATTATATAGTATTATAATTAAAGGATAGTATAGAAGTTAGTTTACGCTTGTTATTTATTTATATTAAATGTAAAGTTAGAGACACAAGAAAACCACTGATCGAATGCTATCAGTTTGTATCAATTTTTGAAAATACTGGTGCGTTTTCTAGTAGAAATTAAATAGCGACAGACCGTATAGCTAGTAACGATTAACTGACCAAAGAGTGATTATTGTAGTGTTTGGTGTCAATTACTTCCTGTCAAGGATGGGACATCACGACCATAGAGAAGATCGGAAACCGACTGACCGGGTATCATCCCCTGCAGAAAACGCTCGCTTCGAGCAACGGATCTCAATGTGGTTACTGCAGCCCTGGATTTGTAATGTCTATGTACAGGTGGGTCATCCCATAATACATATAATCCATTATGTGACATATTCTTCCCAAAACTGTCACACTAATCAGGGAACGTTTAAAGGTCGGTTAAACTAGCAGAAATAAAAGTAACGCTACACTTCAAAATATATTATTCACTGCTGGAAACAATAAACGCTAAAGCTCAGCATTTTCCCTAATAGTGCGCCCATTAAAATTTTGCGTAAATTGACATTGTAATTTAAAAAAAATGTGTTTACTTTGGTTACAGTTACCTAAGTAGCAACAGTCGCAGTATGCTTGACATTGAGAAATCTCTCGCAAGCAACATTTGTCGGTGCACCGGATACAGGCCGATTTTATATGCTTTCAAACACTTCGCCACCGACGCTGCCAACAATGAATTACTCGATATAGAGGATTTAAAAATATGTAAGAAGGATGGCGAAGTTTGTAGGAAAGAAACATGTAGTGAATCTGACTGGTGTATTGTTTCGAAAAACGAAGTTTTTCATAAAGTAATACACACAGTCCTCGATGACGGAATACAATGGTATATAGTACAGGAAACCTCGCAGGTATTCGACATTTTAAGAGAGAAAGGTGACAAATCATACATGTTGGTAGCTGGCAATACTGCGAAAGGTGATCATGTTTCTTATAAATGTTTTAGAATATGTAACAAGTAATGAAATGGAAATTGCTGCTAGTTTTATATTTGGCATAAAATCAGATAAAATTGTAAAAAATCGATCAGTGAAAAGTCGATTAAAATTCATTGGTCTGTGTTTGAATCCATCCATGCGTCAACTGGAACTTCCAAGAGATTTTTAAATAGCCGAAATTGAAATGAATATACTTAATTAGTCGCTAAAGTTAAATGTTAATTTCAAAAACTTTCCTCATACTTTATTAAAGATTTATGCTGGAATGTGATTTCCGTCCGTTATTTTCAGGAGCGTATCCAATTGACGAATACCCTCAAATACTTATCGACATCAGTAGGTTGGATGCTCTTAAACGTTACAAACTGGACCAGAATTTAATACTTGGAGCTGGTAACACCCTGACGGAAACCATAGAGATATTCAGTGCTGTGGAAAACACACAATATTTCAGCTACCTCAAAGTGCTTAAGGAACATCTGAACCTCGTTGCGCATATCTCTGTTCGGAATGTTAGTGTTATAATGTTTTTATGTGAAGAGCCTAGCAAACGGGCACGCAGCAGCCAATAGTGGCACAGGATTTTGATTACTGAGATGGTCATCTCAAGTATACACGTGAACCGGCCATCACACCTTCAGATCGAAACATTGATTGTTATAATAACCGTTTCACGGCAGAAATTGTAATGGTAGTACTTCCCCGGGCGAACCGTATACAGGTTCTACCGCCAACGAGAAGGATTTAGTAATGTTATAGAATTTGTATCATCGAATGAGAACAAAATAAGTACAATATTACGATGAAACTTTTTGTTCATCAACAAATTTCAAATATCTATTAATTTACTTATGTATATTGAATTTGTTGCATTGTATTTATGAAGCTCTGCTGTCGATCCACTACACATGTAATTCGGTGGGCTAACGTGGCAAAAATATGTTATGCAGTATGCAATTTATAACAGTTGGCACGCAAAGTATGTAACTTAAATGAAGAAATTTCAAAATATGTATGATATGCTGTCTGTGTCCAGAATAAAATTAAACAATAAAAAAATATTTTGTTAGCCGATATTTATATTCTACCATTTAAAATGTTCATTTTATATTGATTTATATTGTAAAGATGAGAAAGGGGATGCTTCGATGGTTCGGGCATCTAGAGAGAATCGATGATGAAAGAATAACAAAGATGATATACAACTCGAGTGTTGATGAACGTAGGTGTCGAGGGAGGCCAAGGCTCTCTTATCTCGACCAAATAGGTTGGGCACTAGAGGATGGGGGAGTCAAGAGCCTACGAAACCGGTGTGTATGTATGACGAGACTGATGAATGTAGACGAAGCGCGTCAGGTTTGCAAGGACAGAGATGTTTGGTACTCCGTGCTCTCTGCCTGCCCCGCTAGGGACCGGGTGTGACGGTTATTTATTTATTTATTTTATATTGACGTAAATATTTCCAGATAGGAACTATCGCAGGAAACCTGATGATAAAGTACCACCATAACGACTTCCCATCTGACATATTTCTCCTTCTTACCGCCGTCGGAGCTCAAGTTACAATAAGTATGTATTTCATATACCAGTAGCAGTGTGCGCAGCTTTCTATGTCATGTTATGCGGCAAGGTAACATTGTTTTAAAAGAATCTTTACACTGATTATTTATTAATAAACGCACCCTTTATTTTCTTTATTTAACGTTACTGCTAAAACTCGCTGTCGACTAATGACCTACATTTGACTTAGCAAATATTAAATAAGTCTTTTAAATTTTTACAGTGACAAGTCCTGCGCAAACCAAAATAATAACCATGAAAGATTTTCTAAGTGAAAAGATGAGGGGGAAGATAATTTTAAACGTACTGTTACCTCCACTTAACGACCAATATAAATTGATAACATATAAGGTACCATATGACTATGAATATGTTTATGTCTTAATATCTTGTTTGGTTTTGTTGTTATCACTGATCTGAATACTAATTTAATAGTTGTACTAGTTTTTAAAAGTAACAGAATAATCAAGTCATCCGTGTTTCCAAAATACCTGTTGACGATGATAATTATCGCGATACTAGAGGTAAAACATACACAAATATCAATTAAATGGAATAGAAACGTAAATAAACTACGGCTTTAATAGTTCTCCTTTCATAAAACATCTTACAGCGTTTGTAATACAATTAAAAATCAAATCATATTTCAATGACATATGAGATAATATTTTCTGTACTTTTATAAACTCCAAAATTATCTCTTTTATTGTATTGTCTCATCACTATTAAATGTTCAGATACAGATTTCACCTTAAATGACTTGTTATATTGACTATTTTACAGATAATGCCTCGAGCACAAAATGCACATGCCTTTGTTAATGCTGGTTTTTTGTACAAACTGGACACCAACGATGTTGTAGAGAAATGTCATGTAGTTTATGGCGGACTGTCTGCATCCTTTAATCGGGAAATAAAGGTTGAAACATATTTAGAAGGCCGGCAACTGTTCACAAATGAAACCTTACAAGGAGCAGTTAGGATGTTGTTAAATGAATTAGTTGTAACTGAGCATCCTCCGGCACCTTCTGTGGCGTATAGGAAACAACTCGCTATTGGACTATTTTATAAGGTAAGGTGTTTTAAAGAACTAGCAACTTCTCCACCACTGTTACTCGCAGTTATTTAAACGCACATAACGAAAGTACCAGAAACCGTTTGTTAGATTATTAGGATAAGTATTCCTTGGTACATACAAATTCAGCCGAAAAGCAGATGTCATGTATAAAGCCTTTATGATATTATTTTATCGAAAATCCCCAAAACTACGAATCGAAAGCTCATATTTGTTTTCTTGTGATTTTTAAGTAGAAATAAAAAGTAATAAAGCTATTAGAAAATAGTAATTTTTATAACAAAAAACGGAATTGCTTGGAGCACACACATACTCGTATGTTATACCTGAAAGTAAATTTGTCTTGTGCACTACCCTGATGTTCGATCGAAAATTTCTTTTAGAGTCTACTGTCTCTATGTCCGCCGAGAACAGTAGGTCCTTGCTATGCGTCAGGTGCAATCGACATTAAACAAAATCGAGGAATATCCAGAGGACAACAGGAATACCATACTGATCCTTCGTTATATCCGCTCAATGAACCCATAGAAAAAGTGGATGCCCTGGTAAGTGAAAGTGAATTATATGTTAAAGGTAAGCTGCTTTAGTAAAAGAGTCATGATAACGTTCTTTATTATTCTATTTTAATATTCTTTCGTAAACAGGTAAAAAAACCTTGACTCGATTTTTTTAGGTGAAGAATGGAAATAAAAATTAAAACTCTTATATTTTGTAATGATTTCATTGAGCTATTATTACAGATCCAGTGTGCAGGTGAAACAACTTATGCGGAAGATATTCCATCTATTCCTAACGAAGTATACGCTGCATTTGTGTTGACTACTATTGCCTTGGGTACTATACAAAGTATTGATGCGAGCATCGCTTTAGTAAGCACAATTTCTTATTACACACAAATCATCACATCTAGACAATATGTAAAATATATAATATGTAAAATTTTGGAACTGAGTTTAAAAACTAACTTATGACAATGTTGAAACTTTGCAATATAATATGTTTTTTTTAATTGCAGCAAAAACCAGGAGTTATAGCATTTTATTCCGCTAAAGATATACCAGGATTAAACTCATTCACACCAGCGGGGAGCTTGTTTTATCCAGAAAACGAGGAATTACTTTGTAATGGGGACGTAAAATATTACAACCAACCTCTGGGAATAATTGTAGCCGACACTCAACATACAGCTGAGGTAGCAGCTAAACTTGTAAATGTAACATATACTAACAAGATATCGCCAGTAATTGATGTTAAAGAAGCCAAAGGTGTTTCAAGTAGAGTGACACTGTTCACAGCTATAAACGCAACCAATCCTGGGAATAATATAGCCCTGAGAATAAAAGGTGCCCATACAATATATGGTCAATACCACTTTTGTACAGAAACCTTGGTGTGCGTTACAGTACCATCAGAAGAAGGACTGATCACATATCCAGCATCTCAGTGGATGGATAGCATACAAGTAATGACTTCGCGGCTTTTGAATATCCATGAAAATAGGTTTGATATTAATGCAATATTATTTATGTGTTTGATTTTTTTTTATATTTTGTCGTTCTCTTCTCATCCTTCAATTATGTCAGAAGTATCAATTATACTAAAAATTGTATTTTTGGTATTTCAGGATTGACGTTAAAGTTCGACGCCTAGGTGGTACTTTTGGTATTAAAACATCTAGAAGCAACCAGAACGCTTTGGCCTGCAACTTAGTGACTTACAAGTTAAACAGGTCTTGCAGGTTCATACAATCTTTAAGAACTACCATGAGAGCGGTAGGAAAAAGACTACCTTGCAGCACAGATTATGAAGTACGTAGTAATTTTTGTAATCCCCTAATGTTTATTGATAACCGCATCCCCTTCATCTCTCATTTTACACATTTACATACATATAATACATATATAAACACATTGATCAAAAAAATTCCACCCGAGTTCAGAACAAATACTGTTGCTCACTACGCAAACTTTCTCCTGGTTGCAAATTAAACTCTCCACCCCGGCTTAGCAAGTAGTAATAATAATGAATGGGCTGTAGGGCAACTCATGTCACCTTACACAAATCACATCAACACACAACAGCACGAGCATTAGCTGTAAAATGCTCTTTGATTAACAAATTGTATAAGCTTGCACGGTTATCAGGATTTTATACTTCTTTCATTAATTTATCACTGATTAATAATAAGAAAAATTACAGATTGCCATTGATAACAGAGGTGTGATTCAATACATTAATGAGGAATTGTATGAAGATAATGGATACATAGTGAACGAAGCCCTGGTACAATTAACAAATGACACTTATAACAATTGTTATGATAAATCTAAATGGAACTACAAATCTTATAATGTTGTCACTGATACGCCGTCTAATACATGGTTTCGGTCTCCTGGTAATTATAATTAATAACATATTGTTCGTAATATATTGCTTAAGCATATTGATACTCTATGAGCTGAAAGTTCCAAGTTAGTTTTTAATGTTTCTGATTAGTAGAGAAAAACATGTGCTTATATTTATTGCTCCTTTTGCAGGTACATTGGAATCAATAGTAATGGCTGAAACAATGATGGAAAGGATCGCGTACGCTTTATCTCTTGATGCAATAGATGTACGTTTGGCTAATATCGAACCAACGAAATCGAAGGATATTTTAGAAATGGTAAACACATTGAAAGAGAAGTCAATGTACGTTCAAAGAAAACTTGAAGTAGAACAGTTTAATGCAACAAATAGGTGGAAAAAGCAAGGCCTGGGAGTTGCATTTATGAATTGGAAGGCTCAGGGTTTATCCTATATTAACGTGAACCTATCGGTTTATCACAGTGACGGAACTGTTGCAATAGTACATGGTGGTATTGAATTAGGGCAAGCGATTAATACAAAAGCTGTTCAAATTTGTGCTTATTTTTTGAAAATACCTATTACAAAAATTCAAGTCAAAGCAACGGACACAACAATTAATCCTAACTGTTTTATGACTGCAGCCAGTACCACATCACAAAACGTTGGCTTAGGTGTTGAGAAATGTTGTAAGGAACTATTAAAACGACTTGAGCCGATTAGAGCTCAAATGGACAATCCAACTTGGGAAGAACTTATTAGTAAAGCTTTTGAATCGAACGTCGATCTACAAACTCATAGTCTAATTGATAAATACGAGGACGTCGATAGTGAGGTTTTCGGATTCACCGTAGTTCAAGTTACTTTAGACGTAATAACTGGTCAGTGGGAAATGGATCGAGTGGATATAATAGAGGATGTTGGTCAAAGTGTTAGTCCAAACATGGATGTGGGACAAGTAAGTTTAATAATGTTATTCAATCCTACTATAAACAAAATTATATTATTTCATATAACATGGTTCAATATGATTATGTATTTCATGGTTCGATATGATTTTGTATTTCATCCCATGAAATACATACGACGGAGCAAATGATGAGTATGAACGTGGAAGGATACAAGAGTAGAGGAAGACTGAAGAAAGTCTGGATGGAATGTGTGCGAGATGATATATGTAAGAAGGGAGTGAACTCAGATATGACGGCTGATAGAAGATTATGGAAGAGGAAGACGTACTGTGTCAACCCCATATGAAAATGGGACAAGGGTAGGGAGATGATGATGATTCGATATGATTATAGGTGGAAGGCGCATTTATTATGGGTGTCGGATATATGACAGTCGAAGAGCTAGTGTACAATAAGGATACAGGAGAAAACCTTACAGATCGCACCTGGAATTATTGGGTGCCAGGAGCTAGAGATATCCCTCTAGATTTCAGAATATACTTTAGAGAAAATTCTTATGGACATAATTTATATTTAGGATCTAAGAGTAAGATTCTTTTTTAAATTCTTATTATATAACGAAGTTCCTTTACGCAACTTTCAGTAGAGTGGACTGATAGAAATCGTCACATAAAGAAATAAAACTACATCCGCTACGATAACCCGATTTTGTACCATTAAACGTAAACTATGACTTTAATAGAGAGCTAAAACAAACTTCAATCAAAAAGCTTATTACTTTGTCGCATGCTTTAATGACAAACCCTAAATTTAAAGAGTGTTTAGCGTTTTTTTCCGCCAGATTTTTTTTCTCAGTCTGCCTATACCCAATTTTAACAGGAGGCAATAACCTGGTAAAATAATAATCCTATGTTGTTGAAGTAACTAAATATTCACAATGAATATTTTTAATTTGTGTATTTTAATTTTAATTTATTATTATTTTTACAATAATTTTTAATATTTGTATGCTCACTAAGGGTTTAAAATTGCTATTTACTATTTTCTGTAAAACCTTTTATTTCGCATATATGCGCGAATAAATGATTTTGATTTTGAGAAAAAAAAACAGAGAAATTAAATTACATTCATAGAAATATACATATTAAATCACATTTAGATTGGATAAAAAAAGGTTGAGAACTTCTTTCATGGCGCGGATCTCCGCATTTTTTAAATTTTTCATGAACTATAATGCTAACATTTGGTAAATAGTTAGTATATTTTATTGGTAATTTTTATAAATGAATGATCAGTGTGGAAAGCCGTATTATGACTATTAAATGAAAGAGTCAAATGATATTATTGAAGTAAAAAGTAATGTTTAATTTATAGAAATTGGAGAGCCTGCAACTTGTATGGCAGTAGCCGTACCGTTCGCTATGAGACAAGCGTTCACTTCCGCCCGTCAGGACGCGGGCATACCTTCTACGGAGTGGTACCAAATAGGTAATTATTCTAATGGAGCTGACGTTGATGGCACGCTACTACTTATTTCTTTGTTCTTCACGCTCAATTCACGTTACGTGGTCATAATACCTGTGTTCAATAATTTGCATTGTTTTTATAGGTGTAATAAAATTATGTAATTTTTCAACATAACGTTAAACATAACCTTAACTGTTATTTTACAGATGGACCAAATACCGTAGAAAAGTTATGCTTGGCAGCTGGAACGGATGTTGCAGATTTTTTATTATTTTAAGATATATATTATCATATCCTGATACTGTTATCGGAAATAACGAAACATCTCTGGCCCGTTGGTACAGTGGTTAGTGAACCGGACTGCTGCGCCGGGGGTCGTGAGTTCAATCACCACCCAGGACAAATATTACTGTGATGAACACAAGTATTTGTTCTGTGTCTGGGTGTAAAACAAAAAATAATATCTATATAAGTATGTATATACCTATATGTATATACGTACTTTATCAGCCGTCTGGTTACCATAACACAGATACAGTTAAAGTGCGTACTTTGGGATAAGACGGCCGTGTGTGGAATTGTCCCAAGATATTATTATTATATCTCCAAAAATATACATATTATGTCAACAACATGATGTCTTCTTATTCTTGTTTCTCCGTGACTATTGACCAAATGTATTTTAGATCTGCTAATAAATGCCGCTATCATTTTATCATAACAGCATAATATTTATTAGTGTCTTTTGTACTTTTTACTAATGTAATTAGATGAGGCTCAGCATTCAAAAAGAGGCCACGTTAGGTCGACGCTTTTAGAAGCTTGGACACGCAATTCAGTGATATCTCGAAGTGAGTACTTGAATTGTTGCATTATAACCGATTCAAGTTAGTTTTTTTTCATACTACAGCGGAAGGCCTTCTAATAAAATATGTAAGCAACTCTGGTGGTCTTTCTTACGAAAACAAACAATAAAAAGCAACTATTATATCCGTAATGGCATTTGTGTAAAGATACGAGTATATATCTAATGTGTCTGTAAAAATACTTTTAATGGAACTATTCCAAACCAAATTAATTCCAAAACCTGTCTTTAATCTGCCTGTTTAACCGACTTCAAAAAAGGAGGACGTTCTAAATTTGACACGTATGTTTGTTACCCCCGAACTGTCGACTAGGTTGAACCTATTTTGGTGATCCTGATCTTATTTGAAAGCTACTGCTTCCCGTGTAGTCCCATTTTGGTCCAGTTCTGACAATACCATGCACGTGAAAACTATATAAGTCTTAAATTTACATTAAGAAAGTGCGCGACAAATGAACGAACAACTCAATATTACGCCAACACATTTCGTTGATTCTTATTTTATTGTTGTCGTCAAGGTCTCCTCGTCTGTTAATATAGGCGTTTCTCCCTGACTTCATTTGTTTCACTTATGGGGCATTTCACGTGAAGTGGACAGGGAAAAAAAAGTGAGGTTCTGAAAATCGATCATTTTCGGCCTATTTATGCTTCTAGGTATGAATGTGGACATAATTTTTTTTTTGTATAATGTATATTTCCCAAGTAATGGATTTCTAAGGAATTTTCGTATTTGTAATATCAATTTTATGAACCAAATTTTTCGAATTTAAGAAATTTACAATAAAATATGTGACATAGCGATACACATTGGAAAAATACTGTTCTTATTGACAATCAAATAATATTTAAAAAAAATAAAAATTCTCGTCCAATACTGGAAATAAACATTTCAAACCTGAATTTCAGTCACTTCGACCATTCTTATTTTACTTTTTTTTATTTTCAAAATATAGTTTAAAGTATATTAAAAATAACCTAGAAAATTCAAAATTAGATCTGTATTAGTTTAGGAGTTAGATTGATTAATGTACATCCGCGTCGCAATGGGCGTGTATCTGACGCTTGCATAGGTCAAGTAGTTTGAGCGATATTACGTTAAAACTCGCAACTTTATTAATATTGTTTCTCGTTTCAGCGTATTTAAGCTCTTACAAGGATGTCCAATCTTTATAAATTGTAGCCTTTATTTTATTCTTATGTCTTAGGTACATTACTGCAAAATTTCATCAAAATCCATTGTGTAGTTTTTGCGTGAAGGAGTAACGAACATACAGGCATTCTTATACATTTATGCGTTTATAATATAAGTAGGATGTATGTATTAATAATACTGAACTCGA
>DVPR01001147.1:0-11521 GCA_018239345.1 Oxynetra stangelandi | reverse complement strand
TATAACATGTGAGGCTATTCGTTAATAATGGAGGTTTTCATTCAATCTTTCTTTTTTGAGCAAGCGAATGATTCTAGCAGATTCTTAGCTTTTTAATTTTTGTAGTTAGTCTTAGTTTCAAGACAACATTTTTTTTAAATTTACTTTATAAAATTGTAAAGTATAATGTTACTAAAACGTCTCATTTTTTGTAATAAAAGTGAATATTGTTGTTTTAAATTAAATTTTATTCGCATCTAATTCTAGAATTGTCAGGCAACTTAATTAAAAAGTTATTACTGTAGGTTATATGCTTTTGACCTATAAGCTCTAGGGGGCATCCTTCTAAATTCCCGATATCTAGTTATGTTCGTATATGTGTCAAATCCTATACACCTCTTTCAAAATTAACTGACTCAAAAAATTCCAAAGCTTCAAATATTTGTCAATAAAATCTCATTGAATCCATAACTCTTTCTATGTTACATTTATATTGATTGTACATGGTGAGATTAATGAAAATTTTTGGGAAATCTACTTTTTTGTATGGCGCATCTGCCATCATTTCTACTTTATTTAAGCTTGTATTATTATCAATGTATTTGAAATGTTAATCGTATTTTTAACATAGTTGTACCGTATATAATGCTATTGATATATCATCTAGGTGTAAACATTTCTTTAGGTGCATTCCTTTGCTCGAGTCTTCCATCTATCCATGCTCAACCGACTACTAGCTTCACAACAGTTATATTATGGTCAGGAAAGTGCTCGAGATTAGTGTTTCTAAATTAAACAAACATCTCTTTTTAAGTTTAGACTAAATAGTAAATACTGACTAAATAGTTTTTTTGGTTGACACATTTGTCGTTTTCCTGTTTTGATAACTTGATGAGGTCAACTTGTGCTGAATTATATTTTAAGCGCTTTCCTTATAAAATCCAACTTTTTCGGGTACATACTTTCGTATCTTGTGTATAACCAAGCCAATCGACTTCGAATATGGCAAGGAACGTTTCAAGGTGATGCATGAAGTGTTCAAGATATTAGATATTGTCTATTTGGGTATGTTTTTGACGATTTTGTCTATATCTGGTTGTCTATCTCTCGTTTATATATATTAATATAAGTAATCATTACATTTCAATGTCTATGTCGGCTGATTTACAGTTGTCAGTTTTGATGTTCATCTTGATTTTAAAAGTAATTTTTATTGGTTATCTTCACTCTTCCAAAAAATATATAAAATGTGAACGACCAAGTTCACTCTGGATGAATATAAACTTATTATAATATAAAAATGCCTTCTCTCGTGACGCAGTACCTCTATCGTACGCTATCATTACAAATAAGAAGTGTATCGTAAATGTTTCTAATTGTTTTTGGGAATAATGTCCTAGAACGTTAACGAGCCCTGACAGTTATATGGTAATATTATGCTGCAATAATACCACTGTCCGGTAATATACAAAAATTGTGTTATCTGATTAGTTTGACAATACTGAATACGTAGACTAATAAAGTTTTGAAAGAAACCCGTAACGATACTTAACTTTACGTTACCATCATTAAATATTTAGTAAATTGGGTTAAAATAGGTACTCATTATTATTGCTAATCAAATATCGTTACTCATAAAAGAGTGCGTGAAAAGCTAAGTGTGCAACTTTAACCTATATGCTTTACTGCAAAATTATTACTTTTTTTGCACGTGTTCAAATATACAATCCGAATAAAATTCTGAAGTCACTTCGATGCGGAAATGGAACTAACCTGCATTGTAAGTGTCATGTGATCTTTACAGTAAAAATTCGTTTGAGTTCTCAACAGTGTGCAGAATCATCTTGGACATTATATAAGGGCTTCTCGAAAACAATTTGAAACATGATTATCTTAATAATTATTAGGAATAATAACAATGTGCTTTGGGAGCACAACGAAGTATTAGCACAAAGTATAAGCTGATAGTCATTAGAAAACATTACCTCGAAGTAAAAGACAAATACGATTTATTGATATCGCTTGTTATCCTTTAAAAGGATTTATTTAGTCTTCATCCATAGATTGATAAGATTGATTTGTTGCTGTAAGGCGTAGAAAAGAAGAGTACATATTTTTTAAATACTTTAGTTGTTATTGTTGCATTTGACAATTTTTATATCTGGGTCCAAGGTGTAAGTAAGGACTGCGAATTTCGAAAGCTTGATCTTGGATTTTATCTCCACTCCAGCTTTTATTTTGGGACAAGATTTCAAAATTCCCGATTCCGTTACCTACTGTTGTACTGTTCTCTTGGATTTAGCATGTGCTAGTCGGAGTACACTAACTTTGTGACGCGCAATAATATGTCTAATGAATTGTTATAGCATATTCGATATATTTTAAATATTATATTATTAGTGTAATGCGATTAAATGCCTATATTCATAGATTTCTTCGGAATCCTCATGTGAAATGTTATCGTCAGAAGATGTTATTGTAAACTATAGTATGTTATGTAGTTCTTATAGAATTTTATTCTCTACATTTTCATATTGGTATAAATATATGCGTATCTTAAAATATATTAAGATGTATTCAACGGCTTACACGTCATAAAAGTTAAATAAAATGAGTATCGGTTTTATAGAAGTAGATGATAGAATCATCGTTACAATGTTGGGCTGGAGAAATATCACTTCTATGCATACAAGTATAGCACACACAAACAGCTGATAACAGGTATGATGTTACCACCTTGATATTTCTTTTTATTTAAAGATATTCCTTTAATAGATTGTTATTATCGCCTTTAATTCTGAGCTGGTGGGGATAATTAGTTAATTCACACCTAAACTAGTCAGCATTGCAGGTTTGTGATCAAATTTGTGAAGGTTCCATAGCATTATGCGCCCTTATTTACTGTAAATGACAAGTAAGGATTATTAACAACCTTGTAATTAAATCAGTATAACTATGTCATTGATTAATTTTCATTTGAGAATGGTTGTATATTGCATTACCTAAAATAATTTCATATAATACGTACATCCAAACTTTTATCGTTACACCTTCATAAGTCACTAACCTTCCATCGCCAGCTCCCTTAAGGTTTGTGTTTAAGGAAATTATTATGGAGAAGTTCAAATTACTCGATCTCCTAATCACCGAATTGATACGAACCAAAAAAAAATGGAATCAATATACGGGCCATACAAAAGATTGCTATTCTATATATTAGTTAATAGATTAAGAATGGAAGAAAAAAGATGTTGTTCCAACTAATAGTGATAGGACCAATAGAACTCACGGTGAATTCGAATAAATAAATGATGGTATGGGTGAAATAAAGCATACAGCTCACGGTATGGCCTTCAGAAATGTATTAAATGTGCCCGTCGTCAGCGAGCAACGTGAGATTAATTATAATTGAAGTGTTAGATTCATTATCTTTAATAGAGTCATTTAAACCTAAAATGTCATTAATTGTTTCATGATTCTGATTTTCATCTCCATTAATCTTGACTACAGCCGTCGGATCACAGTAGAGACTTGTTTTAATTATGCTATTAATAATGTTTGAAATATCGTTCCTTTAGGGGGTATATTACAAGACGGTACTCCTTTGATCGTTCACGATGGGTCTTAATAAATGTTGTTGACTATTGAATATTTTATTAATACTAACGGGTCTTTGAAATTCTTGTACTTTGTCTCGCTTTTGAAATACCTACATGTATTTAAGAATACTTTGACATTTATAACTTTTTATTCTATGTACATTATATCATGGTCAGTGTGATTGTCGTTATCACTTGGTGGACTTGTCATTTAAAAAAGAAACTGAAAAAAAAAATCGGATTAAAAAGTTCTCCACATAATTCATTATAGGTTTTAAGGGTTTGATATTACTTACATTGGCCATACTATTAAATTATAGAGAGATCTTAATATATCACATAAATGGATTTTGCCAATAAAAGAAATATAAAACTTTTAAACATGTCAGTAATGTCAAAACGCGTTATGCAGTAAGTCGGTCGGCTAAAATCGACGAATTATGGTAATAGCGACCTGGGTTTCACCCGTGCCCATTCCATCAAACCCTGATAGCTGACTATGTATGATATCTGATAAAACCTAGACATCTATAAATAATTGTTATCCTTCTAATTCTTAAAATAATATTTATATCATATTAGATGTTACTGTCGTTTTTATAACAGGTTAAAATATTTCAGTCTGGGTGTTTTCACTTACGCTACTATTCTGCCTCTAAATGTATGTGCTTATTCTACAATTATATATGTGCAATAGTCTTGTGAATTGTCACTTAAGTCATTCTACTTGTACTTAATGGTATTTAGTGTGGTGTATTTGTATAATGTACGTCTATATGACTAGTATTACTGGAATGCTGTCAATTCGTCGTCTTGTATCTGTAATACATTATATTAATAGCTTTTAAGAATAGCTCTAAATGTGTATTTGCTTTGCTCAAATCTATTAACATTCTGGTACAGCAGACGTTGTACTCAGTATTACGGTTACCATACTATCATGTTCAACATCAGAGTCCTTACACATCTTACAGTAGCACCGCGTCTATTTCGATTACACTAAAATATTTTAAATATGTGTCTACTGGAAAAAAATATTTAGCTTTCAATTAAGCAATATGTTCAATTAAGGTAAATCCTAATACCTTTTCCTTTTATGTTGAAGTATTTATGGCTGCTATCTTTGGGACTTTGGAGTTAAGAATTAATATTTACCTGTCAATGATAACAGGGCAGCTATCGACTTTTTTTGCTAAGCATATTAATTATGTGCTTCCCGCTGTTATAATGAAATCGCCTAAAATTGATTGACAAGGCAGAGCAATGTGACCGATTAAAAGTTTTAAGTGCAGATGCGTCAATACAACTTGACATGAAGTGAAATATAAAAGACATTGATTGGACTTAACCTATATTTATAATAAGTTATTTATATCAATCATACGTTAAATCAAGTTATTTCATAGTTATAATTAATTAAGTTACGCTTAATTTAGGGTAAAATAATAATAATAGGATTGGTGTATTATTAGTAATTGTCACGCTTTATTTGCTTTATGAATGTGAGTTGAAATGTTAGGTTACTAAGTTACTTTCTCTATAATAACTGTTATATTTAACGTAATTCTAAATTGAACTACATATATCTATTGAGAATGTCAGTTGCCAGGCTGATCGACGAGGTATTACTCCTGTTTGTACTTGACGCATATGTTCATAGTTATTCTTTTTATGCATATTTAGAATAATATATTTTTTAATCTGCCACACTAGCCTGTTATACTAATTGAAATCTGACTGAAACGAAAAACAGAAAAGCGACAGTGTTGTTGGTATTCTCGGTTGTGGTATGTCTGCCTCTACTGTATGAATACAACTTTGTTTCTAATTAACGTTGGATACGTTTACAAAATCCATATCCGGAGATTGAGATGATCTCAAGAAACTGCAAGAAACTTGTACATTAACAAGGTTCTTGCTGCGTCTCCGCTTATACTTCTAAAACAGAGAATTACCAAATAAAGTAAAATCTGTATCTTTTTTATGATTTCTGTTATAAATCTTCTATGCAACCTGAATTCTGGTTCAATTCTGAGACCTGCTATCTCTTCATTGCAAGCTTCTTACCTTAAACTATATCTGGATTTTATAAAAATCTGTGTTCGAATCGATTGTCACTACTGTGTTTCTTCAAAATATTATATAATTATGTTATAATGGTTTTCGAGTAAATAGTTTATTTCCCAGAGTCCTTAGAAGACACAATTGGTAACAAAATCTCGCTATCAATTCTTCAATAATTCCAATAACTAATATTATCGTATTAAATAATATCAGTACTTTATTTTATTTAGTATCTAAATTATTTAGTTTGAGCACTGCAGTCTTTTTTAAAACTGCAATGTTTAACCGCATATTGTCTGTACCGTCACATGTAACACTAACAATTCGTTTCTGTATCAACTAAAATTATTAAAAATGCAATATACACAAAATTTAAACATTCGAAGAATTTCATTTCAATCATTAATAATTATTGTTTATAATGAAGTAATTTATATGAAAAAATACTATTAAATATGGAGCTAGTAAACTGCTTATTTTTAGATAACATAACAGGTTTAGTCTTTATGTGCCGTAATATTTGTGACGGTACAAATGATTATTGCACGGCTGTTGTAATGGCCAATAATTGCTTAGGTAAGCCGATGGTTCGTTTGGACCTGTAAATCCGTCTGCACTTCACGACTCATTGTGTACAGGGACAGAGACAATACAGTCCAGTTGTTAGAGGACGTTACGTTCAGTAGAATTGTTATAGTAAGGAGTAGAACAGTCGCAATCCCTGGGTTGATGGCAATTTTATTCATAATCGTCTAAAAATGTATCATATCAAATGATTACAGGCTTTTTTGTCGGCATATGAATTTCCCAAAAAGTCTACTATTACGCCTGAAAAATTACCTGGATCATGTTCCGGGTAAGTACTGGCAAAGCCGCAGGAATATAAGCAGCAAAAACAAGAGTCTCAGGACCGAGGAGATTTTTAAAGTTGTCTGAATCGCGACTCTTGGGTCACGGTGATACTTTGTTATTTATTTATGTTTTGTGCATATTAGGTTGTAGCAAACATTCAAAAAAATCACTGACAATTCGCGAGATAGTGGGGAAAAACTTTTATTTAGTGTCTTAAGTGTACGGAAGCGAGATTTCACCGTAATTTTGTTTATATTATTGAATTTAGTTTTATAAATATTTCTGTTTCTATAAATATTGAACATTTTGGTAACGTGTCAAATCAGGTTTCATACGAGGATGCTCAATTCATTCTCAGGAAATTCAATTGGAATTCTTTGAATAAAATGTTCAATTACTTTACATGCAGCGTCCATTGGCACCGTTCGATCTCTAGTGACGTGAATAATTCCTCGGGCCGCAGTGTCTCGGGATGAATATCATTGCTACGTAACGCCGATATCATTAAAAGCTTATCGTGAAGTATATTTGTCAGTAGTATGTAATCGTTTGTACTTAAACGCTATGCGAGACATTGAAAAAAATATTTGTCCCGTCACAGTTACATTTTTGATATCTTTACAAATTTATAGTCCACTTTTCTGTTACGATAGTTTTACCTTTTTAGAGGTTGGATTTGTAAGACGATATAATTTTGTTGATTGTGAAAATATTTCATAGTAGTATTTTTAACTGTTGACTACTTTTAAGAAACTTCCTTAGAGCGCTACGCATACAGGCTTTGAACGACCATAAATAAAGTAATATTAATTATACGGGTTGTAAAGATATTGCACTGATTTGTCAAAAAGAATAGTTCAAAAACGATATTATATCGGTCTCGTTTCGTCTGTTACTGCAGCTGCTGAACACGTCCAAACTGGTTACACCATTCTGTGTTCCCATCTGAACGGCGTGGAAGGGAGCGTACGCTTAGTCACGAAACGCTTCAAAATTATCTTCACCCTTTTATGATATAACAATGATAGCCTAGTGATTTGAGTCTGCTACTTCACGGGTCCGGTGTTCAGATAAAGGCATGTACCATGGATTTGACTAATTAACGTGCCATATTAAAATGAAATTGCTCTTTCCTTAATGTCGGATAATACAACAAACACGACAAAACATCGAAAACACCTTAGACTTGTCTAGAGCGCACTCTAAGACGTTTGAAATCTTTCAGCTTGATAAACTATAGCTTTCAGCCTACTCATACTAGCTAACTGCAAAATTAAAATGTGAATAATAATGATGCGTTTGTGACTGACTTCAGACATGAACACAATTGGACATGCAACGATCATCGGTCTAGATAAACGCTGCAGTGAACTTAACATTACGGCTTTGTTTGTTTGTTACTTAACAATAACATATATTAATAATATCAATGCTCTTAAACAGATGCATTGCAACGGCGAAAACACACGGGAGCACATTCCACGACGTTGATTGAGAACAGTCGTATGATAAATCGGTGAAATATCTCATAAGGTCTGATGATAATAATGAATGTGAGCAAGATATGTTAAATTAAGCTATCTATTTCTATTCGTAGTTGGATATATACGTAATTAATATTCTTATTACTGTGTGTGTTTTAGAAGACTTAAAATTCGTGTCTTTTGCTGCTAAATTATATTCCAATGATATATGTGTCTGTGTAAGTGAATATTAGAGCTCTTCCTTACGAAGGGCAAACACAAGAGATAAAAATTGTTGTAGCCATTATTCAAGTAACAACACAATTGCTCGTTATAATTATATCAATGTTGTTTTTATTGAGGTGATCGTAAAATCATTGCGCACATAACAATTCAAATATATACGAATTAGAATTGAATTATTAATAAGTCAAAATATTTTCTAACAATATAAACATTGTATTATTGTCATCGAATGTATGTAGGTGATTATTGATCGTTGCTGTAATAATAATAACAAAATTATTGTCTAGTTATTATATGTGATATTGTTATTGGAGTAATAGATATTTTAAATGCTAATAAAGATAATTATTATTAATTCTATATTCTCCTTGTTGACTTATGTGTAATAAATGTATTTCTCTTAAGGCGTATTTTAAGAAGTTTTAAGATCGTTGTGTGGTCTATAACCACTGCGAGTGCACCGTGCCCGCTGTATTGCATGAGGCAGTTCTTTTTTTATTTCCAAAATTGAACATTATCCCATCGCTGTCCATGTCACATTATTTGGAATTTGTAACAATTTTTTTTGTGAATGTATGACAAACCATTTACACTTTTCTTTTTGTAATCGTTAAAACTGCTGTGCGTTGAGTAATAACGCGATTGCGCCTCGACTGGAGTGAGAGCTCGAAAATCGTCAAGTGACTAAGTGAGTGATCGACGAGGCTACATAGTAACCAGAACTGCTTGTATCTAAAACCAGACCTGAAGTTGGGTTAAAAAAGAGTCACGTTTTAATAAGGATGGATCAGCTTTGACACATCTTTTTTAGGTCTCAATTCGAGTGCGCCGAGGCTATATGAGAATTTCTTAACGTCGATTACCTCTCTCTCTTTCATTAGATTTCCTTCAGTGCCCTCACTCCAGACGACGTGAACTCGCCATGACCAGTTCATATCACTGGATGCAAACATCTTAAAATATAGAAATAAGTACAATAAATAATAATAAAGCAATAACGAATAATTATAATCGGTAAGTCGCGTGTATTAACATTAATCGTAAAAAATATGCTTGGGTGTTTTATTTATCAGTTCCCGAATATTCCTTTTTAGCTTATAATGAATGTATATACTCGTACATAATATTGAAAGTCACGAAATACCTTTCAGGTTGCTTGTTGAGGAAATTAACCTATTAAAAGACACTATCTATATATTATATATGTAGGGGTCAGTCAGGGGTGACGCGAAGTTGCAGGTTGCAATAATGTAAACTTATGCTGACTGAAACTACGCAAGTGACCCCAGGGAATGATTAACACACGAGCCTTTGACCATTTGGAAACAGCTTCCCTGCTCTGATTTCTTTGTCTCCAATTGGGCTCCTTGTATTCGCTTTTCGGTGCTGAGCACAAACGCTTAGGTATATTGAGTGGGAATTACGGAGGAAAAATAAAAGGGCATGTTACAAAGAAAACTTAAATCGGAAACACCAATAAACGCATAGTATTTTACGATTCCACCCATTGTAACTGATGATATGTGAGATGAACCATTTATATCAGTAAATTATGATATAATGAGTGAAATAATAAACTACACATACGAAAGATGCCGCAACGCAACCAGTACACAAAATATTGTATTTTTAATATTTGGCACACCATAGCGTATGTAAATTAAACACCGCCTCAGCCGTTTTAATTAACTGCTATTTTGGGTGTTGCTAGACATACTCGTAGATAATTTCAAATAATACTTAGATACACAATGTCATTAATTTAAAATACACACCTGCCATCGTACACTGACGCTTAGATCGGCAGTGGCGCGAGCTGAGACCTAAGTAGTCATTTTGCCCGTATGCCTAGAAATGCTTTACTTTTATTAATTTCCTTACATATCTAAGTTGGAACTCAGATGTCTATATAATGCAATTATTATGAAAAATAAGTTGGTTGTACGAAATTGTGCTTCTGAAAACCTGTTGCGGACATAAAATTAATGACACTTTAAATAAACATGACGTGTTTTCTAAGCTTCCTCTACACTTTGTACAAGGAAAGTGTCGTGCCGGGAACGTCTCCTCGTGCCACACCCGTATTAGCTCGCGCTTAATTTTATAAGCAGCCGTAACATGGTCTTTTTGTCCGTCTGTTACTTTTTTATATTAAATCTGAGCCGATTTTGATAGCCTTTTTATAATAATATCATTTCTAGCTTGAGAAAGAACATGGGCAAATTTTTATTATTGAATTTTTTATTGATAATTATTTATATTAAGTCCTGTTTAGTATTCTTTTGATAATAACACTACTAAGCATATCTTTTACGAATATTTTAAATTAGGAGTTCATAGAATATTTTACCTCAGCCTAGTTCAGTTTTATTAACCTCAGAAGTTCATTTAGGCGGGCAACACCGGGGGTCCAACTGCCAAAAATTAAAAGCTATAGTTTTTATCTGATGATGATAGCAAACACATAGAACGCATAAACAAGTAGCAGCTGCTGTATATAATAATCTGCAAGTTTGAAAGCTGGTAATATTATAATAACCAACCTCCCTAATCTAGTAATTTAAAGATATGCTTTAAAAGTATCATGAACTTTTAAGGGCAAATTTAAATATAAATATTTAATTTTATTTATTCCCACTTAGCGCTCCTTTTGATACCATGGAGGCTAGGAAACTTCACATAATTTCATTATTCAACTCATTGTTAAATTTAAATTACGTTAGAGTGTAATAATTAATAATGAAATGCTTGGATATTGTTATTAATATTAATAAAAAAGTTGGCTCCATCACAGTTAGGAATAAAAGAGAGTAAAGTTTAATGGACTTATTCATACATATTTTTTAAAAGATGATTGAAACTGATTTGAAATTGCTTAATCTACCCAGTAAAATTTTATGATATTCGTTTTCCAGTCATGCTAACACTAGTACGAGTATGCTATTGTGAATAACTTATTTTATTGTTAGCATAATCACAATTTATTACTATTACTAAAACCTAGCATTGTTATAATATTTCATGTTCAATTTTAAAGGAACAGCTGCTTACCTTTTGGTATACAGTGATGTACTCGTAGTAGGAGCCACATATTTGCAGTTCTGGCGTTAACTTTATCGTCTTAACTTTGTATGGAAGCCGGTCGCTTCACCGCTTTAGTTTCTGACAGGAGCTAATGTTTTAGACAGGTTAAGTACGTAGTTTTAAAAGTATTCTAACACGTAAACACGTATGTAATATAAACCAAGAACATTAATTCAGTTGTATGTAATATGTTTAACAGATTATCTCGTGACTTCGGAATCGCGTGTCCGGGGG
>DVPR01001146.1:0-11523 GCA_018239345.1 Oxynetra stangelandi | reverse complement strand
AAAAGTATTACTCAAATCCACCAAAAGGGGTTTTGCGCAATATTGTAGGAGACGGACGAATTTAAAAATTATCGTTTTTATTCCGGCACCAATAACTAAGTTGGTATAAAATCTTCCAAAAATACATATTACAGTTCTATTACATGTATTGACAAATATTTATTTGTTATATTACTTTAAGAATAATAATATGTAGTTGTTATCATTTCTACATACATATAACAATGATAACGACATTGCAAAAAAGTGTCATATCACTATCAACTCAAACAACAACAAACAACATATACTCAAACAATCTACTTAATTGTAAAAAAATCGTCTGTTAAAAATATCTATATGGAACGTTTGCAAAAAAAGACATTCGGACGTAAGGACAACCCTTGTCTTATTTTCCGTATTAAAGTACATATCGGGACAAACAAAGGTATTATAGAAGCAATAAATAAGGTTTTATTGATATTTAGAACAGACGAAGAGACTATAAAAACATCGATTTGCGTTAAGATGCAATGCCTTCGAAAATGAAATAGAAATCAAATGGAATATGAGAACCTAATAGGAAAAATACCATTTATGTTACATTGAATTTGCTTATAACATTTGCTCACACTAAATAGGATTAAAATTTTACAAAAACCATAGTGATAGTGATTCTAAATTAGTACCAGAATATATAAATGGATAATGTGTTGGTCTGAGACAATGCTTAATAAGTGCAATGCTTAATAAACCAGACAAAAGCAGTTATTCGTGTGGATCAGTGGTGTTCAAATAATTTCATTTAATATTAAAGTCCATAAAAATATAAAAACAATGTAGCAATTACAGTCTTCCTCTTAAGAGTGTCTAGCACGAAGCAATTAGTGTGAGGAGTCTCGCAATAAAATGGATGGAAAAATGAAACGAACTCGAAATCTTTGTATTGAGTAAGGTACACAAGGAAAATATAAATTACCCCTTATAAAGTCATCGGTTTGATATCACAAATTAATGGAAGTTTTTTGTATCTTCAATGAGGACATGGAGTTCAATTGAAATAAATATGTTTGGGAAATTTTTAAAAGGTTTTTGTCGAAATGTTTGTAATTTTTTTAACTGCTTAGGCGATGCCTTATAACTAGTATTCATCTATTTTTTATACAGTTTACTTTTTTTATAAATCCTTTTACTGAAAACAATAATTAAACCTAAGAAATATTTAGATCATTAGTTAGATTTCATTGCTTATATAGTATTAAATAAAGAAAAAAATGAGAACTACAGTCCTGACAGAAAAAGGAAATGCTGCCTTTTTGCTAATTATTTTATTAAAATGCATATTTTTTTTAAATAAAATCACTAATTTTCAGGTTCTTTGACTGTAATAAAAAGATTTATGTATAACACAAAAAATCCAGTACACGGTTCTCATCTAAAACACAACAGTCAGGCTCTGGTGACCTTTTTAGTATGCATCAGAGACCTCCAAACTTTTTTCCTCGAGAGCTATTCGGCGATATTTTCACATTACGTAATGTACATTTTTTCGGTACAACATCATACAACGCTTTGTGCGATAAAAACAATCATTTCCATTGCTATTAAAAAACATGTACACAAAACTTGATTAAGGTGTAATAAAATGTTAACGAAACGATAATTATGGGCTGGCTAAAGGATAAAACTCATTTACATTCTGGGCTCCTCTAATTATTACTGTTATCCTAAATGCATCATAATTATCAATCTAAAAAAACTATCCTCATCCTCATAGACCGCTTCGACATTTACGATATAAATGGAATACATCGATAAATACTCATATACCTTATACCAAATAATAAAAGCGATGGGACAACGAGAAACGTTTAAAAAATCTTCCTCCGTGTGTATCATTACGTGTATCTAAACGTTATCCAGCTAACCTCAGCGAACTGGGGACTCGCTTGATGAATTATAACACGCAATACCGTATTTATATACCTACAAGAACTTGGGGTTCCTAGAAGAAGAAAAAAATACTCACTGTTATGAACTGATACGTCGTGTTTATTAAAGGAATGGCTTTATACTCATTTATTAATAAATCTTATCATGTCCTATAAATTAAGTGCAAATTGTTTATCACGCAGTAGAATCCACTTCGTTTATGTTGACCACGTGCTACTAGTTTTAAACGAACCATTAATTTATTATTTACTAAATTATTTACATCACAAAGTAAATACACTATTTAACTACCTAATGCCATATTTGTAGTTCTATGAGAAAGCGAATACCTTCAAATACGAATTAGAGTGCATGATCATACATGGTTTGCTTCGTTATGTTATGATCTTTTAAGTGCACGTTTTCGAGAATTTGAAAACTTAGCTTATCACATTTTTTGTTTTACGTCTTTAAACTATTTAATTATTATTAATAGCGTACATTTATTATCAGTACCTATACACCATACGCATTTCTTCTCTTTTTAGGTCCTTTTCCATCATTTAGTTCATAAAGCTGCTACAACTCTTTAAGTAAAGGCGAAATTTTTATTTAGTTGCAATCCTTAGTAAATAAGAGCAACCTATAAACCTCTTATATGGGTTAACTGAGCCTTAAAACTTCTGTGAACTATATCTGTTTTATGTATTAGGTACTTTTTAAAAGATGTGTATCCAACATTATTAATTATATTATTGCAATGATGGTTCCCTTTTTTAAGAGGCTTATAATACTATAATACTATAATAATATAATGTTTATAATGTAAGGCTCATAGATTTGCCACAGTTGCAGATCGCAAACGGTTTTAAAGCTTAGCTGTGCCGAGCAAGATCTTTTCTTAGAACCAGCGGTCACCTATCGCTGGTTTTAAAATTTTACAACAGTTTCCAAACTTAAGACTACGTTAAACAATCGTTTCCAATTGTTAATAATAGTTAACAGTCTTCAAACCTTGTCGAAAGCTTTAAGCTTGGTTTTAAAATGCTTAACACAAATGATATTCTTAACCATTCTTAAATATTATAATACATTAAATCTTTTGTTAATTAGTTGCTTTAGGAAAACCGACATGAAATATATACAATTTTATGTACAAAATTTAGAATGTGTAGAAAAATAAATACATCGATATTCATTCATGTCTTCACTCGTGCTTAAGGAGCAAGGTCATTTCCATGAGAATTTTCAAGATTAATCTATGACTATGACTTCAAGAGGGCCGTACGCGTGCAATTCTAGTAATTAAAATAATAAAGACTTCATCTTTATTATTTTAATTGGCAGATTGTACTGCTTCTATTAATCTGCTCATTCTGGATTATATTGCACAATAATATTAATTTTATAATTGTCAATGTTGTACAGCTAAAAAGGTTTGAAACTTTAATGTAAAATTAATAGTCTCTAAAAGCACAATTTATTATGGAATCTAAAATTGTTAACTAAATTGCTTGATATATAACAATGTAAAATAAAAATATTCTGATTAAAAACCAATATAATTTAATGCACTAATTCATGATTAGTAATGATATAACCGATTTTAAACATAATTCCGTTCAATTCAAATGTTTATTTGCGATAAAGCATACATTTTGTCGTGTTACTAACATGCAAATATTATTGACACATCGTTATAACGCCAATTAATAAACCGATTAACATTAATAATAAGACTGTATGTTTTCTATGCTTTTGCCCCCAAAATATATACATTAAAAGAAACCCACACTGACAGCTAGTAAGACATATGTGTGATGTCAAACAGTCAAAAAGAAATTGAATTTACTGAGACTTCAGCATGACGATTTTATTCTCTTTGTTACATTGATTTTTGGGCAAATTTCGCCTGTAATGTCGTTGTTTGACACGGCGGTATTCAATTCTACCCTTTACGAAGCTCTGTATCTTCAGATCGGGGATACTTTAGGCTTCGCTAGGGATTTCTTCGGTTCGTGCGTGTCGTCTTTACCGATAGCGAGTTTGCCGGAATCACTTTTGAACTACAGTGATTTTACCATCTATGAGGATTTGGCTGAAGTGTTCTACTTCAACGAGTTCCAGTGCCTCCTATTAAAGACTTTCGCCTTAATATTAGTGTTCACTTTGCTATTGATTATAGTTTCTTGGCGTGTTTATGGTGATCGTATATCCGAGCGATTTATGAGGCCTGGTGAGTGACACCTACCTCACTTTGTATTTCATTTTTGATAACATTAAAATCACATAATATTTAAGCGATTGGCGCAGACATCTCCTATTCTAATTCCCAAAGATCATTTAAAAGCCGTGAGGCGGACGAATGTGTATCAAAAGACGGTCCGATATTAAATATAAAAGTATAAATGTACTTAGATTGAAATTTTGTTGTTGTCAAGATAATTTGTAATTTAATTGTCTTCACAGCTACATCGGCAACAATAGAACAACTGAAGGAGAGTGTATCAAAACTGAAGTTGCCAAAGGAGCACACACCGAGAGTATAAAGAGAAAATGGCCGAAAAGATAAAGAAATTCTTCATGAAAAAGAAGGCCGATGCTAAGTTCAAGTTAGCAGGACCTGGGCACAAGTTGAGTGAATCTACCGCTAGTAGTCAAAGTGCAACTTCGTCTAAGAAGGATGTCCCGGTCTATAAAAGGTCCGGTTTGTCGCAAGAGAGTAAGGTGGCCGCTGAAGCAGCCCTATCGAGGTTACAGCAGAGAAGAGACAATCCAGCGTTCAACACCTCATTAGCTGCTATTCAGGTAGTAACTATCAAAAATGATATTAATGATACCTCTTCATTGGATGCATTTTGTGCAGATTATTATTAAAGAGATAGAATAGTCTATGATTAATTAATTTATTATTTTAAAGATCATAGACAATAAACAGAGTCTACACCTACATCATTTGTTTTGTAAATATATATATTTGTATATTGTAATTGTCATTTTCAATAGCTGCAAATTAATGGTTTTTTTATACACACATCAATAAGTATGTACAATCTTATGTAAATTTTAGGGTGATAAAAGACAGAAACATTTGTGTGTATTTGCCATTATTATCCATATAAAAGATGTCTGCTTATGCCACTTTAATTGACATCAATTTAAGCAAATAAGAAAGAAAGAAAGAACAAAGTCGGTAATCACTGGCTCGTTCATATATGCATAGTATAAAAAAGTTTAAGGAAATAAAAAATTTTTAAAAAGAAGAAAAATATAATACAACAAAACAGAATTATATTATACATGACATCAATACTTCAGGCCCAAGTGAAGAAGGAGTTGGAGAACGAAAAGGCATCCAGTTCGAAGCCGGATACCGAACAAAAAGAAAAGGCCGAAGTTGTTGCTGATTTGCCCCAGAACTTTGCCGTGTCTGGAGTATTCTTCAAGTATGTCTGTTAATAACTAAAAACAAATTTGTTGAATATATTTGATTGAGGTTTGAAAAATGTTAGGGTACTTACTATATTTGAGATGGAACCGCAGAACAGAACGGAACCGCAACAGCCTTGTATTTATGTCAGCCCACAATGATTCTTCTGCTATTCCATCATGATAGCTACAATGCTCTTGATATATAAGATGAAAGAAGGAAAGAAACAAAGAACTAACTTTATACAAAGAATAATAATAGAAAATGAAAAATATATATATATTTATAATAATTTGGATACATACATTGCAGGTGTCCACTGATCAGCAATGATATCCTGCCTCGTGATGAGTGGAAAAAGAACATTAAAACATTCCTATACGAACAGTTGGAGGAAGAGAGAGGGCTGTCAGCCTGTCTCATCTTACAATCTTGTAATAGTAATAGGGAAAAGGTTTGTATGCTGCTTAATTTTTATATTATTTTCCAAAAACAGAAGTTGTTTTGTGTTTGCTGATAAAATCATATGACTGTTTTGTTATTTATAATTCAATTAGTTTTAAAGAATTATTTATTCATACATTTCTCCATATTATTCTCAGGTGGATATCTGTGTGGAAACGTTGTGCAAGTATTTAGAGAACATAGTCACATACCCAGAGGAGGAAAAGTATCAGAAAATTCGTATGAGTAACAGGTGAGGTAAATTTTACAATGATTACGCCGACAGTGTTTGTGTGTTTATCATCCCGAATAAGTAGTAGGTACTTCAAAGTTGATTAAAAGAGTGTGAAGGCTCTCGAGTCCACTCAACATCAGAAAGATTGCATGAACATTTTAATTTATGTAAAATAGCACCCCTAGTCATAGTAAAGTTGTCACTGCTTAGAACGAGTGTTCGTTGGCGGTCAATCAAGTATTATATAGACATCACATGGGGGGAGATTGGGGAGGGGTTGTTTTGCTCCGTTTTATTGATTTGGTGCCGGGGAGGTCCAAATGGCAGTTACCCTAGTAATAACATCTAATTCTGTCATTGGCTGGCATGGAATGGGTGTTCAAAGCAGCAAGGGGAGATTTTGTTTTGTATCTTTTTATTGATTATGCTTTATCGGCTGTTTGGTTATCATAAACCGGCCCCGCCTAATGCAACATTAAATGGTCCTATGTGACGTTTCACATTGATAAGATTGCTATCGATCTTCGATCTCCTGCATAGTCACGTGATGCACGACCGCCGAAATTGGGGCGTGTTGAAATGACATGGCATTTTAAAAAAAAAAATTATTACAAAATTGCATGTGACAATTTTAATATAATAACTAAAACACGTGGATAGATGGTCATTGTTTGTACTAAAGGTGCTCTCAATTTCTATGGAAATTCAGTGCAATGGTGTGTGCTCATGTGGAATTAAAACACTCCCGCAATACAGCGGTGACACAGAGGCAGTCTCTTAGTAACACTTTTCCCGGCGTTACCGGCCTTATCAGAATATAAATCCGCATTCACACTTTATTTATAAAGTTTTTCCAACCAAATACAGCAGTTATAAATCGACAATAGGTATCATAAGTAAAAGCACTTGCCTCTAAATATTGGCTCTATTTTTCAGGGTATTCTGTGATCGTGTACAACCGTTAGAAGGGGCACTGGAATTGCTTCTGGCCGCTGGCTTCTCGCAGCAGAAGATCACTAATCCCGATGGGGTGGAAGAGAAGTACTTGGTATTCAATAAGGATAATGTGCCTACAGTTGAGAGTTTAACAGTGAGTATACACCCATTATTAATGATTTTTTATTGCATCATGTTTTGATTATCCAGGCACCACTTTGGGTACTGTTTGTTGACTTTTTTATGTGAATAGAGTGGTAAACGGACATAACAGTCACATTTGGCCACTGCCGGTCATGGACAAGTGTAACAGACTTTGAACAGGATTATTCATCCCAGTCCCGGCCGGTCACAAGTGTTGCCACTATTGAGAACTGAGTTGGTCGCCTCTAATATACTCGTGGACCGGAAACCACAGCCTTCAAAGCGAAACAGAGGTTGTTATAACAACACCTGCTTCACGACAGAATAGCGGTTTTTAGGCTCGTTGGTTAAACTCGTTTGGATATTAATATGTAAACTGCTTAATGTTTAATGGATGTCAATTTTGACATTTGCAGTCCCTTATCGACGCACTGCGGTCCGCGGAGCCGATACACCTCGAGCTGGATAGGAATTTGCAGGTGTTGTTGCCGTCGCAGGCGGCAATGAAGGTTCAGCTGCCGCCCTCCTTCTATGCTCTGTCGCCTGAGGAACTAAAGCGCGAACAGCAGTTGAGGTAGGTGGTTGTTTTAAATATATTGTTTTTATTATAGTGATAAATCTTCTACGGTAGACCTAGGAGAGATATATAAAAATAATAAATAAATGTCTTGTTTACTGCACACTATGTACATAAAGGTCCAGGTTGAAAGGGAAAGTTTTCTTATAAATTATTGTAAAAGCAAACAATTTATTAACGATCATCCATGTAAATTGTGTTTAGATAAATGTCAGCTTATAATGGTCTACAAAGCGTGAGAACGTCTATGCAAAATCGTTTGTAGATATTAATCACTTTTGCCCAACTTAACAGTGCATTGTATGGAAATATTGAGATTGTGACTATTTACAATCTGTTCATAATACAGCCAATATTCTGTTCATAATAACTGTTATTAATATGGCAGGCAAGAGGCCATCGAGAGAAGTCAAATGCTTCGCACCAAAGCAATGAGAGAGAAGGACGAGATGAGAGAAATGCGCAAATATAAATTCGCGATCATCAGAATACGGTTTCCGGATGGAATTTTATTGCAGGTAAACCTTTGGGAAACAATTTAAAAAAAAAGCCTATATGGGCCTTAAAAACTTATTATTAAAACTGAATATACCGAGACTTAATATATACATATTTGTACCTCAACTGGTCAAATGACCCTTCATGGTAAATAAAGGCTAGATTACATGTGTTTATCAGATTTAACAAATAAAAATATAAACAAATCATGTAAAATTAATTGTGTTATTTAAAACAAAAAAGTCATGACGTCAAATTGGGAAAAGCTATAAATTTTTTTTGCAAATTTAAAAGTTTACAACCGGTTATTTGAACAGTCATGATAAGTTTAGTGAAAACAGTGTAAAAATAACGAATAGCTTCAAGTTTTATTTATTACATTAGGCATCTATTGTGGAAAGTAAACGTGCTAAGATTCAAAGACAATTTGGTTACAAGAAATATTTGACTGCCAGTAAGTGAAATTTAGTTATGATTTTCTTTTTTCAGGGTACATTTTCGGTGTATGAACGTTACAGTGATATCCATGATTTCGTACAAGAAAACCTCGAACACAGCGGTCTTCCATTCGTCCTCAACACTCCAACAGGTCACAAGTTGATCTTGGAGGAGGATGCCAATAAGACACTAATCGACCTCAGATTAGTACCAGCAACGGTGCTCACTTTCGCTTGGGACAATTCGGTGGTAGACGAAATCAACAGCAGTCCGATTAGAGATATGTACTTGAAGCCCGAGATAATGGTTTTGGTGCAGGAATTGTAGATGTGCCTATCCGAAACCTAAACTATATAGTAACGCTGATAATGTATGGAAGTGTATACCTAATTAAGGGCATTTAATTTGAGCGTTAGAATGTGTCTGATGGGACCTCGCGTACCAATTGTAAGTAGGGATCTAAACTATTATGTCGTCGAGTCGATTTTTCAGTTTACAATTGTAAATCCATGAGCGTAATATTATTGTTGCTTGGTTTTAAATTCGGCGGTCAAATTAAATGCCGTCAATACGACAGGTGCATGCTTGTAGCTAATATTTTTTTATGTAATGCATAACATACTATTCAATATGATTTAATATTGGTAATACGAACAATAATTTTAACATTTCCACTTTAATATATGTTTGTTTAAAAAGTCTGTCAAGTAATTGTCAGCATTCATTCGTGAAAAATGATGTAAATTTAAGGGTGAGACGGCGAGTGCATACAATTTTCCTGGTTTACGAACTTGAAAAACAAAGATTATAAAATGAACCAATGCGTTTGAGAAATGTAACAAACACTTGGAAAACTTGAAAATTCAGGCCGGACTATGAATTTTGGAAATTTATGTTGCAATAATATTTTCATATTAGCATGGATACTTAACCGATTTCGTTCTTTCCGATCCTATGAATGAAACACTGTATAGAAAAAATGTGTTACAAATGTCAATAATAAAACGCGAGTTTCTTATAGGTGTAAATAAAAAGGCCTGTTATTAGTTATACATTGGTTTTTCAATTATTCTGCACTATTTCCATTCGGAATGGAGTATAGAATGAAGATTATTTATAAAAATATTTATAATCAATTATTTACACAAGTTAATTGCATAATATTTAGCTTCATACTATAGCTGTAGTTTACTTAATACAGCCTGTCGGTTATGTAAGTATATTATGAGATAAAAATCGAAATAGCCGGAAAAATGTCTTCGCCAAGATATACGCTATTCATTAAAAAAATGTATGTCACATAATACATTTATTATACAGGCAAATGTAATCGTCGTAATTTTAAAACGAAAATGAAATATAATACAACGCCATCTAACGTAGTTATCGAAAACTAAGGTTTTTAAAATTAATATCGTCATCGAAAACACAGCAGACTAAAACGGAATGAACAGTTTTATATATACCCCATTAAATCTTTTTGGAAATGGAGCTTTGGTAAGCAATAAACTTAAATATTCCAATTTGTTCCATCCAGCATGTACATGTAAAAGTAATTTCAACCTTATCCTAAGTCTTTCAGATGGTCCCTCGTTACCCTATTGCACTTTACCATCTTGTTCCTTCTTAAAAATCACTAAAACACCTTCCTCTATGCAACATTTTAATATAATGCATTCCCTCCATTGTTCTGTAATCTTTATTTATTATTTGTTATATCGTTTTAACCCACTTGAAAACATTTAGAACATCTAGCCCTAATATCAAACAATACTATTCACTTGTATTAGTTTGATAACCAATTTGACGTACTTATTGAAACGTAGTAAATTCCTTGTACTTAGTCAAATGTAATATTAACCAATTCAGGTGCAAGTCATTTTACATGTACAAGATTGTCAGAAAGCAACGCGCAGCATATTTAGTCAATGAGTAGTACATACATTAGGCAGCTTGGCAGACAGGCCTGCTAAATCCTTCTCGGTCCGAGCGGAAATGACAAACTGTAGAACGATAAATGGCGTCGACGATGACTTATAGTAATCTTAAAGTAATTCATTTAGTTTTTACCGTAATATTGCTCGGCATTCAGTAATCACAGAAATACATTTTCGTCATTTAATCAAGCACGGAAAACAACCTTTAACGCAAAAGAGATCCAATTAGTTTCTAACACATAGCAACGGCTGTCCATGACCTTATAGGACATAAATGTCATTGCTTGTATAGACTTTATAATAATCATCACACATTAAAAGCTGGCTATTGAACTAATAAAAGCGATGATCGTGTTAATCCAACAAATTTAAGAAAAAATATAATTTTTTCTCTAACCTAACGCGTTTCCCATTCCTATTGTGATTCCCATTGTCGCTATTGTCTTGTAACGCACACTTATTACTATTATACAATGAGCTTCATAAAAACAAATGTGCACTGTGAAACTAACTTGCTTAATTTATTCATAATTTATAACTTTCATGTTCACTTATATGAAATAAATTTAAACAATGTTAATTTTTGTTTTGTGTTTTATTTGAAATACGTACTACTACATTAAATACGTTCAATTAAATGTTTATCACATAATAATAGTTCTAAGCAACGGCAACATCCTGCACTGGTTTCTTTTTGGGCATTTTGTTTTCTAATGTAACGGATTTGGTGCAATCCTCGGTTTTGTAAATGCCCACGAGACGATTGGACACCTCGAACATGTTGTAGCGCAGGGAGATAATGATAAATTGGGCGTTCTTAGTGCGTTCCTGAAACCAAAGCGGACACGTGAATTTCGACTACATATTATATAACTGGATAAGGACTACTTGATTTATGTATATATATATAAAATAAATAACCGTCACGCCAGGTCCCTAGCGGGGTAGGCAGAGAGCACGGAGCGCCAAACAT